>JARJDZ010009702.1:0-36199 GCA_030264555.1 Aleochara sp. GC000083
CATATAAAATTTCAAACATGTGCGTTGCCCGCACGGTTGCCCGTATGAATTTGACCTCTTTAAAGATGGCGGCCGGCTTCACTTCTCGACCGAAGTCGGGGATCCAGTCTCACTAATCATCCATGCGTGGAGGGAGTAATGTCTGGAGAGAGCGCTAACTCGAAAAAGTGTCAATTTACATAAAGGTCATAAAAGGTTCTTCGTGGTCGCTCAGTCAGTGGCGTCGGATTAGTGTGCTGAAATGGGGTCTTGAAATGATGGGTGGGTGGGAGTTACAAAGTGCACGCCAATGAAATCTCAAAATGACCGTAAATTACAGAAAAAGACCTCTAAACTTGCCTTGAAGGCCAAACGAAAAATTTACATGGCAAGCATAGGTAGCGCTACCTCCAGACATTACTCACTCCACCCAATATTACTTACTTAATTACTAATTTCATATTGTTTTAGATATTACAAGAAGAGAAGGGAATCCTGATCTCCTTGGAGCAATGCCTTAAGGAACGCTGCAGTGAACTTCAAGACGAGGTCATCTCCTTGAAGTCCTCCACGAACTCCCTCCAGAAAACGACCTTAAGCATCGTCCACAAAGGTTCCACGATTCATATGAAAACAATTTCCAGTTTAATTTCTTACATAATTGTTTGTAGATCATTCAGCACCTGAAGATGAAGGTATCTCCTCCTCGGAGCGTAGCATCACCCCTGAAGAGATCCAACGCGACTCCTCCGCTTATGAAATGTACAGCGTGCAGAACGAAACCCTCCCGTTGGAGGAAATCGAAAAGGAATCACCCGTTGATGACCCAGACGATGACGACGAGCACGTCGCTGAAGACGAGGAGGAAACCACCATCGAAGAGGTCATCGAGGAGTTGCGCAACATCATTAACGACGCTGAAACAGAGGATTACAACCGTCTAAGTCAGGCGCGACTTGCAGAGGCGGAAGCACGCACCCGCATCCAAATGCGCGTCGACTCCAACGTCGTCGTCGACGACGTCGGCACCGGAGGCGAAAGCGAAATCGTCCCTTCAAACCTACATCCACAACCACCACGTAAAACTCGTAGTCTTGTCCACCTCTATATGCCTACTGAAGGCTACTACAACAAGGAGATCTTCTTCGACGAGCCTGCATTCACCAGCGACGAAAGCTCCGACTCCCTGCTCAGTGCCTCCAAGTGCCAGCTTGCTGCAGGTGGAGCCGCCCTCAAGGAGCCACACAAACGCGCCTACAACTCGCTGCTTGAGTACAAGTCAAAGAGCCTAGAGCGCATGGGCGACGGTCTCGATGCTATGGTGGACATCGTCGTCACCGAGCAGTTCGACCAGGCACCAGATTACCGATCACCACGTCATGGAGCGTTTGGAGGTCCACAACAATATGAGAATCCGAAGATGTTTCTGCCATCGCAGAATGAGCAACGCAACGCTCCCGAGAGCCGATTCTATTTCCCACGCATCCAGGAAAAGAAGGCGAATAACAGCTTCCACATTAAACGCGGACATGCGAACGCAGGGATGTATTCTGGTCAGAATCTCTCGTTGAGCACGGTGGGTGGCAAGAAGTCGGACGCCTTCACCACGACCGGGAGTCGGAATTCGTCCAGCAAGCTCACGGATTTCCCCTCGGGGCTGTATTGATCGCTGCAGCGACGTATAACAAAGGTGTAAATTCTACGTTTAGATGATTTGTGCAATATTATCACTGTAAATTAACTTATTAATGTTAGACGTCTCCTCCTTGTACCGCTCGTACAGCGCACCATATTTAGTTTCTCCAGCCTCGTCTGCTACACGAATTCATGGATGGCGGTTCCTGCGGATGGTATTTATGTTATATGATCTCTAGCTACCGTTTCTTAATTAGTATGCGTTAAGTTTCATTATGTAAACTTGTTTTTTTTGTCATAAAGTAAATGTTTACAACCACTCTTCGAACTTTTGCCCGTAAGGTCATTCTTTCCAGGAATTTTCTTGGTGGTAACTGATAATAATGTAAAATATACTTGCAAGTAAATAAAACAATTACCGTGTCAATGAATGAATAGAGTTGTACACGTAGTTAAATCACAGACTGGATTTTCACGCTGGTATTTTGCTGTTTACCATAAATCAATCAATTAATGTGTTGTTCTGGATTGTGGAACCTGTTGTTATTGAACTTTGTCACGCATTTATAATCGATCATTAGTATCATCTGTATTTCCTTGTTTTTAACCCT
The DNA here is from genome assembly GCA_030264555.1 of Aleochara sp. GC000083. Classification (NCBI taxonomy): domain Eukaryota; kingdom Metazoa; phylum Arthropoda; class Insecta; order Coleoptera; family Staphylinidae; genus Aleochara; species Aleochara sp. GC000083. The sequence continues at coordinate 2,226 of JARJDZ010009702.1, forward strand.
TAAAATTTGAGTTTAAGTAGGATCATGTATACAGGATACAAAAAGAAGTCCTAGAGTTTGTTTCATACTTTTGAGGGTTGTTGAAAAGGCTAGGAATGAGCAAATGTAATGAACTCTTTAGTATTTTATAGAGTTTTTACACGGTAGCAATGGAAAACTACGATTTCCACTATAAATGCTAACGTGGCGAAACAGGAACCCAATAAGAGAATGCAAAACGGTGCGAAAAGCATTGTGAACGACAAGGCATCTCGTGCATGAAGACCCACATTCGAATTACTCAGCATGAAATTTCGTGTTATATTATAACTCGTATACCTGAAAGAACAAAAGTTGTAGATGCATGACTCAAAGTAAAAATTAATCAAACCATTTCTGTAATATACCCGAACTTTTCAATACTTCCAACGAATGTCCAATCTGTCTGCTGAAAGGGGCATTCTGTTTCAGAACCCATGCATGACCATTCTGAAAAATCTTGGTGCGAATACGTCGAATCGAATTGACTTGTCTTGCATCCAAGTTGTTTATGCAGTTGTACCAGAACTAAAGCAAAAAGATCCAAATGATTTTTGGAATTTGGATGTAAGTCTAATCTAATCGCATACGTTGTACTTTAATGATGTCTCCTCGCCAATTAAAGCGACGGATTTCCCGGAGAAAAGCTGCGTGATACCATCGCACATATTGTCGTACCCGATGTGATTAGCGATGACCTCCTGGAAGGTTTCATTGAAGGTTTCACTCATGATTTCAGCAAGAAAAACGATATCAATGTCGCTCATCTGTAAATGAAGCAATTTCAGAATTTCGAATGCATCATATGCAATAATTCATCAAAAGGATAATACATAGTAATGGTAGTTGTGCTCCAGGAAGTCGAAAATTATATTGGGTTCATCGAATGTGGGTCGAATCATTGTCGACGCAAGTTTGCTCTTGTAGGCATTCGTCAGGATTAATATGCAAATCAGCCAGCTTCCGATGCTCACACGGATGGTTGTACGTTTCCAGGGCATGTGTAGGGTTTGTTCCAATATGGTCCGACAAGGAAGCTGCAACATTAATCACGGATAATTTGATGATGGGTCTTCATCAGGATGTAATACATTGAAGTAATCGAAGTAGAGCAAACGTTGTCTTATGATAGGTGATTCCATACGGCCAATGATGAAACCAAAAACCAGGATGAATCCGAAAAGGACGATCCAGATTTCCATGGCAAAAGGTCGAATAATCGTTTTGAAGGAATGCTTTTCGTATCCGCTACTTGCATAGATTGCTGTATAATGTTCATTGAAGAAATCCGGGGTGAAAGCGACGATTTTATTACGTCTCACGGTATTTGAAATGCACCCCATCGCCAGGTGAACCTTCATGTCCTTTACCTGAAACACCAACCCCAAAATCAACCCTCGAAGATGCTCTCACATATTTCTACTTACATCATTAAGAATCTCCATAACCGTTTTATGTGTGTAATCAACCAACTCGAAGGTGAAATTCAACTCCCCGGCGACGATCTCCAGCAGCTGGAGCTCGACCCCATTGAGCATTGCCCTGGGGACAATCGCACTGCGATTACCTCGTCGTCGAAGAGCAACCTCCTCGCTGGCGTAGTGCACGAACGGCTCGCAATGTTTGAACGCAATACGCAACGTAAACGCCGTAAAATCTCGGAATTGATTCTCATAAGCCCCGAAGTCGTGGACGCCATCTCCGTCAGGCCGCACGTGGATGAGGTCCAACCCATCCGCGCTGCGCTCGCTGTAAAATCTTACCGCGCGCAACGTACATCCTCCCGGCTCGTACACGACGAGCAAATTGGCCGTATCCCAACTAGCAGCAACGTCGACCTTCTCGTGCGACACTATGAAGATGATGTCCTTGAACTTGACGTTGTACGGCACGTCGCTGAAGCCGTGGAAGCGCGCGTACCGCGTCAGCAGCACGATGTTGATGCAGCCGAACCCGTGCGGTCGACGCCGGTCCCGGCGTTCCCCCAGGTCGTAGTTGAACAGCGTGATGATGTTGTCCGTGTGCGCGCGAAGCAGCACGTCCAGCTGGGGCGCGGTCGCGTTGTCGAAGTGGTAGGTGTGCAGGTGATGTGGGAAGGACGCCATAAGCTGGTGCAGAATGCGGAGTAATTGCGATCTGCTCTGCACTCCCATCATCAGAGGGTGGTCATCAGGGGACATCTGGTTTGTAGGGTCACATGTTGATGATGTGCACATTGCGTAGTGTATCCAGCTGATGAAGACTAACCCTATGTAGATTTTGTTATCCTGCATGATTCCTGCTTCAATCGTTACTAAAATGACTCCAAGAAACAATTAGTTATCTTCTCATTTCAGTTTTGACCTCGTGTTAAACATATTTGTTGTAGCAAATACTGGATCATCAAGCTGCTTCGTATCAATATTGACTGAAAAACAAAACGTATGGTTGATTGGAGGATATCCTGTTTACTATCAGGACGATTTTATAGTGATGTGGGGGCGGCAAATCATTTATAACTACGTCGTCCATTAACGCATTAAATGACCTACCCTCAAGCCGAGACCAGATTGGATTTACTTGTCACGCGTTCGTGTGTTTGCACGTGAAAGTAATTGCTATTTGTGCTTGTCATATATTTATTAATCGAGTAATCGAGGCGCCGAAAACAAGATGTTATTTCCGGGCCCGGGCGGCGCGATCAAAAATTCATTCGGCTGTATTATTCATGCCCGGTTCGTTCTTCAGCAAGTGGCTGTTAATGTGTTTTTTTTATTGCACAAGCCGAACAAACAAACCGAAAAACGCACCATTTCGAAGCACTTACAAACCTAATTATGCTCGTTATCGCATTGGAGTGTCGAAACTTCCTGGGTGCATCGAAATCCAATGCGGTGCACTCCCCATCGAGTGGTGACGATGCAATCTGCTTCTTGATGCGAGGCATTTTTCTCCAATGAAGGCGATTGCACCCAGGAAGCTGCCAAATCCTAGGACGATGTATGCTGAGACGATGTCAGCAAGTTCCAAGGGTTCCGTATCGCCACGTTTCTGGACCGAGTTTGAAATCGGCACAGACTTTGTTAAATTGTAACTTTGGTACCTGAAACACGTAAGGTTACAATTTGTAATTGCAATAGTAATTTAGAACCTACCATTTGTTTGTCAGTCCATAACTTTTCAGGATTTCCAAGACCTCCGAAACCCGGTTCTTGTAGGGTGCTGCTTTGGGCATGGCCCACAAGTGCCCATTGACAGTCGTGTCTGATTGGATCCGTCTCAAGGAATTTAGCTGCTTCTCGGTGAGGTTTTTGCTGCATTCATTCCATAGCTGGATAACGGATACCATTAAAGCTATCGAAGGTGGTTCTAAAAGTGGGTACCTTGTAACGAATGACGGTTCGCTCTTCGATGACTGCAGCGTGCTGATTGATGGCTTGTTCGATAGCATCACAGACGAGTTTCGTGTCCTCTAGTTGCTTCCCAATCTCATATTCCACCCTGTCTGAAGAGAATTGCAACAATTCGATGAGGTATGTTGAATCTTCAGCTGGTGACTGCAAAATTCATTACATTAATGAAAAATTATATAATTGTGTGATAGTTTGTTACAATAAACTTGTAGCCTTCACTGAGGAGCTGTCCCAAACGTTCTGGTTCGCGGGTTGAAGGCATGATCAATGCTGCAGTTAGCTTGGACTTGTAAGAACTTGAAAGGGATAAGCCCACAAGGATCCACGAAAATAATCCAAAACGTAGTGCGTTGCTACGAGAAGGGATGTATGTAGATTGCTCCAGGAGGATTTCCAATGAGATCTACAACAGAATATTGAAGCTTACAGTTGAAGGTACAACTCAGTTGAAAGATATTACCAAGATTGGATTGACGTGCACGTTTTTCATCTCGAAAATGATGAGTAGCTTGATGGTGATGCTGACGATAATCAAGGTGAAGATACAGCACATCCAAACGTAGGGATGAAGAGGTGAGACCAAAGCGTAGAGGGCCGACTGTTCATATTTAGGTGATGTGGCAAAAAGTGTGATGTGGGGTTCCGTCTGCACTGCAGCACTGAACGCGACCATCTCATTGCGCCGGATATTGTTCGACAAGCAGCCGATTCCAAAATGCAAAACGCTAGCATTGACCTGCAATAGACATCTAGTAGTCGGCACCTCGAACCTCAGCAACGTACCTACATCTCGTATGAGCTTGATGCGCGCGTTCCGCTTATTCGAGTAATCAACCATATGCGGGGTGATGTTGAGCGCATTGAGGACGATCTCCAGCACCTTGTACTCAACGCCGACGAGGTGGTTCGCCTCGTTGTGGTAGATGAACGGCGGGCAGTTCGAGTAGCCGATGGTCAGCGGGAAGCCGCGGAAGTTCCGGAAACCGTTACGATAGCGGCTCAGCTCGGGCACGTCACGCGCATCCCTCCGCACCAGCTGCACGTCGGCGACGGGCTGCGCCGAGTTGTAGAAGAAGATCGCCAGCGCCATGGTGCGATTGATGAAGAACGCCATGTTCGCGTTGTCCACGCCCGACTCGTACAGATAGTTGTAATCAGCGTCTGGATACAAGGTGGCGGAGAGGAAGATGATGATGTCCGACTCGGCGATGTTGCCCTCCAAGCGCGTGTAGTCGAGGAACACGTCGTGGTTGGCGTGCACGACGAAGTTGACGACGTGCAGCGCGTACGGTGGTCGCCGGAAGCGGCGCGCGTCGAACGCTTCGTACTTGAAGATGGTCACCGGGTTCGAGGTGGGCTTCTGGTGGCCGAGGAGGTTCAGGAAGTCGGCCTTGTCCGTGTGCACCACCAGGTCCCACTCGTGGTACTGGTTCACGATGGTGGAGAGACGCAGGTTTTTGTCTTCAGGTATTAGCAACGGGTTGCAGGACACCCACGCGATGGGTATCACCTGGAGGACGAGCGACAAGGTGATGGCATCCATTGCTTGATGCGTAATTATATCGGGGATTGTTCGATGTATGCCAGCGTTATCTGCTGGTGTTCAATGAGCTTTCGAATTGTGACTACATTTCTGCTGTTGTCGGATTGATTTATTCATTGGACATGCTAGGATAATACTGATACGGATTTCAAATTTCAAGGGCGATTGTTATGTCGAGCAATCACGATACGAATGAGTCGGGGATATAACTATTTTGTTGAAATTGACGTGGAATTATTAATGAGTCAAGATGATTTATATATGATGATCTTACGGTGCATAAGATCAATAATCATGGTAAATCTAAATATCCCGCTCGGGGAACTATGCTCCAATGATAATTTATGCATATTATTGATATTACGATAAGTGCACTGTCGCGTTTATTACCGACCGCACGTGAAATGCATGACAAGTGGAAGTGTAATTATAATTTAATAAACGTGAGAGTCCTGTGATGTTGTACATTTAAATGTTTGTGATTTTTATTCCTTGTTGGCAGTCACGATTAAAACGATCGGCTGTGCTAAATGCAACATGATCGCTTTTCATTTACAGGAAGCAATTTTCAATTTTATATCTCTAATATTTTATTATACAAAAATTTACTCGTTTTAGTTGCAGACATCCTTAATAAATCACTCAGATCTACGATTAATCCATAGTTTTCATTTGCAAAGGGTAAAAACGAATTTAATTATTCATAAACATGAAATAACAGTCAGATATTTCAAATTATGCGATGATTAATTGTGGTAAAAAAGGCAATAAGTTCTTGAACAAACATTATAAAGTGTTGATGATATTGACATTAGCGATCATTTTGCATTCTAAGCAAATATCAAAAATGTCATGTAAATATTGATTTATAAATTCATATATTTACTATCTGACTATTTACCGGTACAATGGAAAAACTTTATCCTGTCCCCTGATAGGGAACATGTCTCTTTGATTGCACAGTTGTAAAATTGAAATTATTTATGCAACAAGATAATTAAGCCTCGTCTTTTTCCCAAGAATTTGTCATTCACTATGTTGACATCTTATAATTGTGTGAATAAATGCCATAAAAGTTGATACTCAATATCCAAATCATTGGGTACCCATGTATTGTTATATAATTCAATTATTGTCTTTTTCTTCCGGGACTTTATTCCCTGGGAGTTGTTTACTCATAAATACAATAAATTAAGCCAACTAACTTTTTAAAATTACGAAAAAATCATAACTCTGCATAATTCAATTAAAACAATGATTGAAAATACATTTTACATACCTAAAATGACTCAAATACCGATTCAAGAAATGCTATTTCAAAAATACCTGTCTAAATTATAGATTTAGCAACAATGCATCTTCAATTCAACATCTAGAATCGTGATAACATTGAATATTGAGCAAATAGTGAACATTCACAGTTTGTCAATTGAGTTTGAACCACGTTTTGTGCAAAAATGGCGATGCGATCATCAAATGCGCCCTTGAGACGTTCCTCATCCAAAGACTTCTCCGAGGAGACCTTCAGACAAATGAAACGCGAGTTCCGTAATTGGGTGATCAGCAATAATGAGACTACCATGTCAACTGAGGTACGTTATCATCTTAACATATTCGTGAATTAAGTGAGTTAATATCCTTCATTAGGCGACCTCGATGGACATTGACGACTACGCGAAACTATTCCAAGCGCAGAATTTCCAAATCCGCCAAGTCGACACGGACCTCGCCAGTCTCGCCAAGCACAGCGGCGGCATCCAAGTGACAATAACATGCCTCAAATCCGCCAATCGCATCGTCCTGCAAAAAGAAGACAATAAATGCGTCTGCAGAGACTCTGAAGTGGATGGTGGTAGTCAATGGGAGGTGATGGCCACGTCGAATTCGCTGCAGCGACTCGTCGAAACCGGCTCCAAGAATCACCCGCCGCTCAAGTCCGAAAAAGCCGCCATGGTCCGACTCCTTATGAACTACATGAAGCATATCACCACAGGTAACTTCAGCCCCATCATTCACAACGAAGGGTATTACAGAAGATCCGAGGGAATGTCGAATAGTCGCGGCAGCGTGGACAACATGCCTCGGTTGTCGCTTGATAGCAATGTTGATAACACCGCATCCAATCTACTCAACGTTTCGTCGCGATATCGCTCCCTGGACACGCTGATCAATCAGGATGCAACTGGAAGGTCCAACAAGGATCTACCAATGCCTGGTGCATTGCAGAAACCTACGGTGATTACTTTTACTTCATTACCTATCAATTTATCAATTATACCTTTATTTTTGTAGTACTCGTCGGAGAAGACCATCGTTGAAACTCCGAAAACGTCCGTGTCCCCCATGTCTAGATCTCCGTTACCAGTTGCACTTGAGAAGTATTTGAATATTGCACAGGAGCAAATCAATAAGGCAGTTTCACTTATCAAGAGTAATAAACGACTGCTTTCCGAAAAGAAGGTAATACTTTTCTCGAAAGTTCCATCTATCAAATTTACTATTTGTTTCACATTTCAGGAAGTCACCCAGCCGAAAACATCATCTCTACGAGTTCCTAAAACGACGAGCAGCATTCGGACGGCTCCAAAACCGCAAATTGTTGCTCCAGCTAAAACAACAATAACATCAACGTCAGCAAAAAGATTATCTAAATATGCGCATGTAAAGTCTACAATTCCTAAACCTTCCGGTAAATGAATATTTTAACATGTATTTTACTAATTGTAAGCTAATTATTGTCTCAACTTTTTAAGTCTTCATTTGTCAAATAAGATAATACATTTTGAACGAAATTATGACTTTGTTTATACATCTGGCCTCAATGAGGAAAAAATACTTCCTTCTATAGATTCTCATAGCAAAACAAAACCAGTTATCGAAACATGTAAAAAATGTCTTCATTTAATTCGTAGACACATGTCTGTATACTTGCTACATCCCTCAATAAGGATTTACTATCATTTCATTGCAGTTACAATTCGACACAGAACTAAATGAGTGATACATTTATGAAATTAAGTAGATAATGACGTTCTAGTGATCTAGCTTGTTAAGTTAGCATACATTACACGCGGTAACATTGCAAAATGCATGGTGGTAATACTCGAAGTTACTATTTCTAGCTACCTACTAATTGTTGCTACTTTTCATTGGATTTACATTATGGTTAAGCCTAGCAAAATATCACAATTTGTTCACGACGACGACCGGTCCACCGGCATTGCCATTCTCAATGCAGCTAATTGCCGGTGGAATCTTGTGCAGCGCTTCTTCCAGCTCGTTGTAGGTGTCACAGTACTTGAAGCCTTTCGGTTTCAGCCCCTCGAAGATGGCCAGAACGCTGGGCTTCAGGTTGTAGAACAACAAGAGCTGGTTGCGTTTGGAGAAGTCCTCGATGAGAAGTTTGATACCCTAAAAGCGAATTCGTTCATTACCAAGCTCAAATGAATATTAGGGGCAAAACTACTAATTAAATGTGATATTGATACCTTGGCTGCAGTAAAATCGGCTCCTTGAATATGTCGTGCATCGATAACAACAGGAATGGAACTCGAACCATGCTTAACGCCCGCTTTCGACACATTTGCACGAACATATTCGACTGAAGGAAACGCAATGCTGCGATCTGGTGTGATCAGCAAGTACTCGGTACCTTGAGTCGTCTGAAGCGAACAGTATTAGCACAAGATTGATGCGAAATTCAAGTTTGCTCACCGTTAATTTCTCAATGTGCACTGATGGTCGGGCACTGGCATAAAGCAACGAGAGTACATTGATGCCAATGCCAATAGCGATGCCTAGCTCCAGACGCAGGAACAAGCAGCTCAGGAAAGTCGCTGTAGCAGGAATCAAGTCACTTTCTAGAACGAAGATGACGCATCAGTAAAAAGCCGTTATGAAAATGTGAAGGTACGCACTTTTTGTACGCCATATTGGTTTGACTACTTGAAGTTCTACCATGAAGACGACTGCAGCAATGATCACGGCCGCTAGGGAGGCCTTCGGAATGAAGTAGAAGTACGGTGTGAAAAAGTGCAGTGATAGGATGACGATCAGCCCAGTGTATATCCCACCGAAGGTAGTCTTCACTCCGGATGCGTTGTTCACTGCACCTCGAGACAGAGCGCTGGTGATTGGCATGGACCCCACGAACGAGGAGGCGATGTTACATACGCCCAACGCGAGCATCTCCTGGGTGGCATCAATCGCCTTGCCTTCAGCTACAAAACGGTAATTTTTAGTTTAGGTTATGTACAGATCAGGTATGTGAGGTGAATTGAGACGTACAGAATACTTTGGCCAGTGCAATGTTTTCTAGGATGCCCAGCAAGGGTACAACTATGAGGGCCGAGCCCATCGTCGACGCCATTTCGATGAAGTTGTACGTGGTGTTTCCAACCGTTGTTTGGAAGGGTGGTACTTGCAGTTCTGGAAGGCCAGGCTTGACTTCTCCGGTCAATTTGAACGGATGGGAATCGCGTGCTTCGAACATGTACGCGATTACGGCGCAGCACACGACGACGATGATGTTCCTCGCAGTCGATATGAGCCACACGGTCTTCGCGAGGAAGTCATGTATGGGTTTTCTCTCCTTGGGATCTGAAGGTCCGATTGGGAAGTCTTTGGATTTCTGTCATCAAACACACAAGAATTAAAATGGTAACTATGAATGTACGTTTTAGGAGACGAACCCGCAAGAATAGGATCACAAGCATGCACGCAACTCCGAGACTGAGGTCCCACAAGCGCGTTTCGGAGATGTGCATGAAGATGTTCTCCCAGACGTCCAGGAAATTGCTCCCGGGAACGGCAAGCCCCAGGATGTCCTTCACCTGCGTCGTCGCGATGATGATAGCTGCCGCTGAAGTGAAGCCAATCGAAACTGGTCCCGATATGAAGTCAATGAGGAAACCTGAAGTTCAGACAATTCGTTAGGTATGTTGTTTTGGGGGAAACCCATCAAATTTACCTAGTTGTAACAAACCCATCAGGAATTGCACGATTCCTGAGAGCAAACATAACAAGACAGCGCCATCCACACCAAAGCCATGTACGTTTTCCCGGGTCAGCAAACCGGAAATCGCTGTAGGTCCAATCGCAGAGTCTTTAACACTCCCGAGAATCGTGTAAATGAAACAACCCATAAACGAGGAGTAAAGCCCGATTTGGGGCGGCAAGCCAGCAACATTTGAGTAAGCGATGGCTTGGGGGATGACTGTCAACCCTACGGTGATGCCAGCCACCAGGTCGCTGACCGCTGTAGGCGCATTGTACGCTGGCAGCCATCCGCAGATGGGAACGCGCTTCAGCAGGTTCTTCTTCGTGCACCAGCTCGACGATTTCACTTTCATCCACTCCTTGACGGTCGGCTTCAGGTCCGCCTTGATGCCGTCCACGTACTTGTCGTTCGGCAGATACAGAATGGTGTTTCCTACGCAAATTTGCATTCAGTAAGAAGTTTCATGCGGAGGGTTGGTGACTTACCTTTCTTGGAGCAATCCAGACAGGACTCTCGGCGTTGATCCGTGACACCGTTGGTGTCGGTCTCGAGAGCCAGATTCTCATTGCCAATCGGCGTGCCATTGGCATTGGCCGCTCGAAGATCATTCTGACTTTGGCCGATCAAGGTCAGCTGGCTATTGTTCATGTTCTTATTGTACTTGTCCATCGTGTCGATGACGCCCGCTCGGTGCTGATGCAATGCCGAAAGTTGGCTGGGGGGCGGCGGTGTCGAGCCGATGTCCTGGAGCTGGGGCAACGCGTCGTTCGGCGCGCGGCCGGCAATATCTCGTTGGCCTGACTCGTTCTATTTGAATTTACAGTTATATTTCATGTTTACGATCGAGCCGAGCGCTTTGTTGTCGCTTGAGAAATCGCCTAGTCGAGACTTCCTTTTTTGGGTTTTTTCGTTCGACTTGTAACAAGTGGTTTTTTTGTCTCCGTCCTCCTGCTGGCGCGGATTATGCACCCAACCGGACTCCTGCACGAGAGCAAAAAAACAACAACAATTGTTAGCTATATTCACAAAAAAAACGAGATGGTTTTATGATGGTCGCATGCAAATGATACTCATTATTCTGGCGGATTAATGGCATTCAATTAGGTACGAGCAAACGAGCAAGAAAAAATACCCGAGCAAGCAGTTTTATTGCTCAACGGCCAAATTACACTCCCGATGTTTACGTACGCGCGAAATTATTAAACAACACTAATTTGGCGTTTTATGCTTAATAACTCCTCCTCGGTCGGTAGTTGGGTTGTTGTTCTTTTTTTAGCTTTGTTTTCGTTGCTTCCCGTGTTTGTGGCAAATCCACGATTGCATGATGGTCTATTCAGATACGTTTCATCATCAGGGAACTGGTAATTTTTATGGCCGCTGCGGCCGCTTCCTTGCGTAGTATCGCGTACGAAATTCGGCGAATGCCGCGGAAATCCTTGACATTGGACGCAGGGTCAACTGCAGCCACATGATAAATGTTCGTGGGCCACTTACCTAGCTCAACATCATGCTTCGAATCATCGCTTTGGCATTGTTTTGCAAGTTAATGACTCTTTTGCTTTTTTTTAGGGGGATAATATATTGATGGCATTTCCAAATTGAAGCTTGACATGCATGACTCGACTTAGCATCATCATCATCCGTATCGTGCATTACGCTTTTTCTTGGTGAGTCGGTTCTTCTTCGACGTTGATTTTGGGCGATTTTTGCATGAGTGATGCTCAGTTGACCGCATCAATGTTTCGGACGGCGCAAACAGACAAAAACACAGCATTAACATGTGGAATGCGATCAGGATGTAACAGTCCGGACTGGTTTCGGACGCAGGCGGCAATTAATTCGGTGTAGCAAGGCATGAAAATTCGCTAATCGCATTGGCATTCGAACCAAAGATGGTAAATTAATATCGCATCGTGGTGATAACAATCTACGCTGCTGACGCAAATTGATTGGCGAAAAAACCTTCGGCTTGGGATTTCTGCCCTGGCTTTCCGCAAGTAGTCATTCGATGCGCGATTTTAATTGCGAGCGCGACACGCTCCTATTCGTCAACTAGGTGGAAAGAGTATAAATTATATAATAAATTAATAATAAATTCGTCGCTTGCAGCCGACTTTTATGCGCATTGTGATGTAACGCGAAATTGCGTAGCAAGTTCCACTAAGAGCATTCCGTAAATTTGCATAATTCTTTTTTGTTTTAGCGACATGCAGCTGCGCATTAAGAAGACGGTCGTTTTTTTGGGAGCGATTCTTGGACTACACCCAGATCGGTGTACGTTTCATTTCCATATCCATGTGCGGGGGCATTGTAAACATGTCTGACATAATTCGCAACATCAACGACGAACAGGAGCGACATCGTCGTCTGGGCACGTTTGACAACCGTGACAACAACACCCGGTTTTCCTCGGAATTCATCAACAAGGCCAAAAACGCTGATTTGGCAGTTCATACAACTTTGGGATGTGTGCAGGCACTCACTCTTCAAGGACATTCGTCACCCGTCCAGATAAGCCCGAAAAATCTTGATGGAACAGTAGCAACATCAGTCAACTGGTAATATACACGTATATTCACGATGTTGCATGGAAAATTGCGCGCGTCTCGCAACGAGCCCGGATTCGCAATGCGAAAACGATGCGCACGATTGTTGTGTGCGCACGCCGTTGTTTATTCAGCGTGGCATCGAACTTTCACTCCATAATTCACTCATAATTCGCGCACCACGCGCGATGCGCCCACCTACGCACATCGGAATTCGGATTTGGGATGCGCAACTTTTACGACAATGCGAAATGTCATTCGAATAGAAATCGGCCAGTCCAGCGCGAAAATCGGACCGAAAATTTCCCTCCGGGTACAAATTCCACAAATTTGCGCTGAAATCTGATATAACTGACCCACACGAATGGAATTGCTAGCCGCTGTATCGCCCAGCAATGCTATCAATGTGTGGAACAATAGGCGAATAAATTCAATGCGAATTAATGCCGAAAATTGCGCCGACGAAATGAAATGTCTCCAGCTGCAATGATTAACAACCAGCTTTATAGAAGTTTGATAATGCTCATATCAAATTCGGTATTTACTACTAGTATAGAATTTTATGTCCCGCACGGTTTATATGATCGTCACGAAATGCAATTCGATTTCGCAAAAAGTGATAATTGAGAGTTCAGCATTGATTCCAAATTCATTTTTTGCATTCCGATCTTTGTTTTGGTATTTTTTCGAATCAGGGTTAATTTTGTAATCGAGGCGTAAATTTCATATTTAATATCAATTGGCCGACAGCAATAAATTGATTTAAGAATTGAGTCTTGGAAAACATGAAAAACAATTCAATTAGACACAAGATCGGACCGAAATCATTGAGGCCATCCGTGTCTTTAATTGATAGTGCGTCGTTTCCGCATCGGGGCATCGTTAACAAATCGTTAATCAAAAGGCGCGCATTACGCAAATGACACACTGCGGAGTGAAATTCGCCGCCTCCTCGCGCCGCATGTAAACAAACAAACAAACAATGCGAACCAAAGAAGCTGAAAGCGCAACAACAGCAACAAGCCAGCCAAAAGGATGTTGCATTACAGTCGTACGATAATTAATTACGCTGCTGATTCGTGCACAATCACATCACGTGCGGGCGAGTGCGCGCGCGGAAGAAATGCCCAATCGTGGGCCCCGTCCGAGATTTAATTACTCCGAATTATCATCCATGGTCTCGGCGCGCGAACGGATCGCGTGCGCGCGAACCGACTTCATGAATTATGGGTAATTGCGGGCGAACATGTCGCCGGCAATTAACGCGCCGGAGGGGACACACTGTATGCATAAATATAAATGAAGCATAAGTGCAAGCATGTGACCGGGCGCGCGCAATTTCGATTCACGAGCGAATCATCATCATAAATCCGACAGCGTTCATTGCCATTCGGCGATACCCTTTTTTCTCTTTCACGATGCGTTGTAATTATCATGCGTTGTTTCAGGCTCAAATTTGCGATGATGACAAGTCATGGGCGCATTGAGTGTCTCAAGGAAAACATTTTACGGAAACGTTGGACGAAATCGAATGCGAAATGAAAAATGGAGCGTTCGGAATGAGGAAAACCGCGGTTGGGAAAAGCATGGCGCGTGCAGCCAGCTTTGCGTAAACATTGATTCACTAGCGGGTAATTACGCCATGCATTTGCAACTCATGAGTGCGCAACCTGCAATTGCGGCCGGGCTAATGTCTGAAATCAGGGAAAATCGTCGACGTGATGAATCCCGGGCCCGTGGGATCAAATATTTGCGATCATTGTAATCGAGTATGGGATGCGACACGTTCAAGTATGCGATGCGTCATTTTCGGAGACATGCTAATTGCGTTTTCGATGTTTTGCGAATTTTTTCGAGGGGGAATTTCGTGGGGCAGTTTGCGTTCTAATTATGGCTGCTGCAAACATCAGATTCGGGGAAAAGTTTTGTTGCAAATGAGCAAATAAAAAGTAGGCTGCTCGAGATGTTTACACTAATTCTGTTGATTTTACTTTTTACGGCAATTAGTAAGAAAGTTTCAAGTGACAATATATGAGTTTGGAGTTTCCAAAATTGCGACTCAGCATTTGTCCAAATTGCAAACTGCATTCAATTTTAAAGTATTAATTACGAGCAGATACTGTCAGATAAGCAAGGAAATTGAACAAATGTCGATATCATTTTAGCTCATTGTAAAAAGTATCACAATTTTCTGTAATAATTGAATAATTTTTCAAAATTTCAAATTTGTCACGAAATTTGCATTTGTCCAAGCTGTACTCAATTTTAAAGTGTTAATTACTAGCAGATACTGTCAGATAAGCAAGGAAATTGAGCAAATTTTGACATCATTTTTACCTCATTATAACAATGAGGTATAAATATCATATTTTTCTGTAATAATTGAATGAAATTGCAACGTACAAAAAAATGCATATCGCAACTTGCAGCAAATAGAAACCTCACATTCTTGTGAAATGTTTTCCTTGGTGGCAGACACTTGATCCAGATTCTTTATAACTATCATGACGCGCTCTATTTGTATATACATGCGAGATGAAACTGATAATACGCTAAAAATGTGATGAATGATCTTAATGAAGATTTGCGCGGACGGGTATGATCAGCCAAAAATTCAACGATGCGTTATCGCCTCCAACGAGCATTTTTGCGCCGATCCAACGACCGATTACAAGACACACTTTACTTTCGTGCGCGCGCGAACCAAAGTGGCACACGACAACAATCAACTTGCCGTCGTCGCCGTCCATATCGTATCGATGAATCGAACTCACCTGCTGATGATGCTGCTGCTGCTGCGGATGGCGAAGAAGCACGTGCGAGCTGGTAAAAGTGATGGGCAGAGATGTGGGGCCGCGTGCAATCACGCGCTCTTCGGGCGCGCGAGCGATACGGGTTGGTGCGCGTGTCGCGAATGAACCACAAGTGGTTGGCGAATCGAGCCTGTGTGCGAAATCGCGTCTGGCGGGGCGACGGATGTGGGTAGCACGCGCGTCGAAGGCACTACTCGGACTGTCAACAAACTGGCCGGGGATGGCGCGTTTATACGTAGCGTTCGAGCCACTCGGTGCGATGCGATGCACGCGCGGCGCCGTCAGCGGCGATCTAATAGAATTTTTGGGGAATTGCGACGAGCGCTCCGGCGAGGAGCGAAATGAGCGCGCTCGAGAACGTGGTGCTCCACGTCGCGGCCAGCACCCACACGCGAAGAACGACGCCGGTTTCCGTCGACTTTTGGGGTATGCACGCCAACATCCGCCATGGTAGCGCACAGAGAGAAGATATACCTGAACCACAGAGCAACTGGGCCCGAAGTTTGTGGGCATTGTATTGCAAGGGGGCCCATTGAGGCCATAAATAATGGTAATCGCTTGCCTGAAACTTCATGTGAATCCCCCCCGACAAGACGCAACACGTTCTGAACAGGTCGTTTCCAGAAACTTCCATTTACACTTTCTGGGCTTTCAGTATCGCGTACCCCAAAGGGGCTTCAATGAAACGGTAGCGATAGTCAAAATGATGAGGCTTGGTTTTTATGGTCTTTCTGTTACAAAAAGGTGCAAATACCTTTAAAAATAACTTTCTTATATTTTCTAGACAATTTGAATTTAACTATTATTTTGTGATAATTGCGGTTTAAGGAACATCAAATCAATCAAAATGTTATTTGTCATTTTTTCTGAAACAGTTATTGTATCAGTTCTTCATACCCAGAAACACTTTTAATGCATTTCTACATTTTACTTTTGAAGGACTTAAAATCTAGGTTCAGTAAGACCCTAGCAATAAAAGTTCCCTTAAGCCACTTAAAATTTAACAATCTTTGCATCTCATTATTCAATTGTTATATTATACCAATTCTTTCCTTGGAAAACCTGATTAGTTTGGACTGGAAGGAATTTTCGACATGCTGCTCTTCAGAATTGAAGGTTTTACATTTAAAAAGTTTTCCAAGGAACAGAAAAGGTGGTAGTCTGCTTATCGGGGTAAAATCCATAAGTAAAGTAAGGTGCATGTCATAAAACATAATTTGCATAATTTCTCTATAAGGAAGATCACAAAAATCATGTCGCACCATTTGAAGATATGTTACAAAACATAATTTTTTGATACAAGACATAATTTCCTAACAATTTCGCTTTATTAGCGGGATCTAGTAACGAGATTGGCTTCAATTTTGAAAAATCACCCAAAATGGGCATTACATAATCAAACATAATCGAATATTTCCCCGCCATGAAAAAGTTGTTTTCGCGCAGATTTTTTGAAATGGAATTCTTGTTTCATTAGATTGATTACCCGGCCGAGTACACACCAACAAACAACAGAAAAAAATATCAATCAACGCGAGCGCGCAAAGCACCAACGTAATCTGCGCGAATGGCAAAAAGCCGCGCACTTTGATGGCAACAAAAGGAACTAAGCCTCATAATAAGCTGCTTAATCATCGCAGCTGGCCGGGCTGAATTATCAATCTGAATCGATTTCACGGCATTACTCACCAAATATTGCGCGCGTTACGTGTGCCAAACCGGCCGTAAACAATTCGGCGACATGTGCGAATGCTGCGCAACATTCGCGCGCCTCTTGCGCTCGCCTTGCTCGATCGAGCCACCTCAATGCATCTCTGCACTGGCCGGAGGAAAACTTCCGGCAGGCTGCAGATTTTTTTTGCCGCCATCCACTTAATTACAATGCGGATTGTGGAAAATGCGAAGGCGATGGCCGCGCGCGCGCGCATGGAGAAATGCAGCAAGTGCATCGAGGCAGCAAGCACTCCGGTAGAGATCAAGGTGCGTTTTTCTATTCGCGATTCGATCATTTCTGTCGTCGGATGGTCAATGGGCTGCGCAATATGGCTCGATTGCATTGAGAAAACGCGCCGCGACAAACAACCGTCACTGCAAGTGTCCGCCCGACATGATCTCACTGCATGTCGATGACGCTTTTTGCGATTGTTTGCCATCGATTTTCGGCAATGTCGTCCGTTGCCAATTTCACGCTCAAATCCGTTCGAAATGCGCCAGTTTCTGTTGTTTTCTGCACGCGCATTTTTTGCATGCCTGACATCGATTCGTACATGATGTGGTACATCACTCAATTATGCTCTGCTTCCAGGTGCGCCACGTTTGCCGTCATGCAAAAATGTTTGTTTTCCCCGATGCGAGGAGGCACGTCATTGGATGGGTCTTCGGTTACCGCAGGAGACGCAAATCGCCGACCGCAGACTTGGACGTGAAAGCGATTTGGGAAAATCACAGCTTCCGAACATACGTTCACAGCATCGCAAGTCTTCAGGGCCAAGGCGAACGCCTTGGCCGCACACTTCCCCAGCGAACGCGTCGAGAATAAGCAAGAAATTGTAAATTATCTTTACTCGAGTTATGACTAATTGGAAATACATTTGTAGGAACGCTTTCGTGCGGATGGGGTATGCAACGACCTGGTGGACCTCCCCCAGCCGACCTGGTGCACACGCCTTGGCGTGTCATTAATTGGCCCGCGCACATCGGACGTCGCGTGCGATTGTCAAATCAATGTGATTACACGTCGAGTGGACGTGCATTTGCATCAGCGCAGGTAATTCGCCTAATACGTAAATATGCGGCCTGCAATTATTGGACAACTTAGCGAATTTGCGCGCGTGCCCCGATGAATGATGCGCTTCCAAGTTCGTTCGCGAGACGACGAGCCGCTGCTTGCATGTTCGCAGTCATTTGTCGTCGATTTGCTGAGGAGTTTCCACGAAGATTTTCCGAGCGCTTCTCCGAAACGGAGGATTTTTGAGAAATCATTTTTGACATGGTACCTGAAACCCGCTTGTTTGCCAACTTTGAGCACACCATCTCGCAAATCGTTTTGGTCGTCATCACCAGAAAATTGCTGCTACTTGGAAGTGTAACAATGAACGGTAGCACGTACGATATTTGAATACCCGAGGCTCTATTTATTAGATTATCATTTGGGGAAATACACAACTTTCTCGTTTACGATTTGCCAGCGCTCGCTGGTCTCGCACATCTAAAATGGATTTTTCGCAAACTTTCACATTTATTTTGGAAAGCAGTCAACTAATCCGATTCGGCAGAACATTACGGAAAATCTGATTATTCCGCTTTTCAATTAGGTATATCGTTTTAGTTGTTATAGTGTTAATTCAGATTTCTTTAATTGTTTTTGACCAGTCGCACATTTTGTGTGGGATTTCCAAAATTTCAGTGGTCCCATGTGCGAAAAATTTCCAGAAATATGACACAACAATCACAACAGCAATTTTGCATCTGTACATCATCATAAACATAATAATCCCACGGTTTGTAAATGCAGTATGATTTGCATACATTTCTAATTCAATTCGAATGACTAAATGCGATTACCAGTTTTGCAGCAACTAATTGTTAATGACCTATCATATTTGTCAACAATTTACTCTTCATTTGAACAATTCACTCAAAACTTTCCTACGTTTTGCTTCCATTCAAAAAGTTATCTCAAGTTTGTTAGCTATTCAATTTGAGTGAGGTCTTCATCTCTCTATTTCCCGTAAATTTCCACGATTAGGACAGGTATAGCAAACACTAGAGGCACTAAACAGACGATTGATTGTGAGACGATGAGTCACCTGAAGAAAATGAAAGGTGCTTTTTGCCTACACAGCTTAGAATCCACAATTCGCAGAAAAAGGGACCCCAAGCACTTTTACTCCATCGAGTCATTAAAAACGCGTTGCTAGATTAATTGATTAGATTTGCTAATTGATTTTTTCAATTAATAGGCACTTTTACACTTGCGTTTTCCTTGAATTCGTAATAGTGCGTCGAGGGATTGTGTCTGATAATTGCGCTAAGAAAGCAAACGGAGCGCAATTTGCATTTCGAGTTACTTCACCAGTAATTATACCCTAATTGCATACAATGTGATTGCCACCAATCACTTTCTATCGTCAGCCATCATATCTTCATCGAGCCACAATGCGCAATTTTAGCACGTTGCTATCCAGTGACATTCCCTTCAATGACTGCAGGGGCGATTCGCGAACGTTGTTGGAAGTTGTGCGCAATATTTTGCAACGCCCTGTAGGAGTCGTTCGGGTGCTCCATTCTGAATATTGGCAATACAACGCGGATTACGCAAGTTTGCATTTCGGTTAAGTCAGCTGATCTCGGCACGATCAAGTCGTGCGACCCTTTTTCTCTCTTTTTGCGCGGATTGGCACACGAGGTGCGATTAATTTGCAATCGTCGGCCGGACCGGACGCCACAAAAAAGCGTCCGACCGGTCACATGCAGAGAGTCACGTGAATCGCTGGAAGACATTTGAACCGCGGCGATTTTAATTTAAATTTTCAGTCCGTGTGGGCGCACAACAACGTACGATGTGTGAATGTGTACCGTTGCCCTTGAGGCACCTGCCGCAAAATTCGCTCAATATTTTCGAAATAATAACAGTGCGCGTATATTCAGGTTTTTTTGCATTCGCACGTCTCTCGATGTGATTGCGTCTGATCGATTGGTCGGCCGATTGGAATTTGATTAAATCTCCACTGACCAACTAACGAACTAACTTTATCTCCGCTCTTGCAAGCGGTTTGCATTTCATTTCGCTGGCCGTGCAAGAACAGGGCCAGTTGCCTTGACTGATACGCTTCGTTGGACTTCCGCCTTTTTTTTCTTGCGCGAGACATCCAATCACATCGAGAAAATGCGATAATAGCCTACTGAAATGTAAAGCAATTAGCCGATACTATGTCATAATACGTTAACAATAGCGGGGCAGTAATAGTCTCAGATTACTGGGAATTATTTAATCATTAAAAATCATGTCAATCCGAGATTGAATGCAATTGTTTGCCGAATGCATAACGCACGGCACAAGATTATGCAATGCTACATGCCAATCATGTGCATTTCATGCATATTTCGCTAATTATATGTATGCTCGCTTCATTAAAGCATGCATCAATTTATTATCGTTGCAGAAATTCAATTTGTTGACTTTGTTGTAGGTAACCCGCTTGACCCACTGCTCCACTGGTTGCCTACGGTTGACTCCATGACTTGAATTTTTATTCCACATTGTCATGGTAACATGCAATGTAGACGCGCTGTGTGGATACAAACAATGCGTGAATTCAAAGTAGAGTGCCAGACAATTTCATTAATCGTGTATAATTGTGTCAGTCAATGATATATTCCAGTGAAGGAAGTGCAATTTCATAATGTCATACAGGGATATACGCAGTAAGTAACCAAAGACAATTCTAGAAATCAGACGCTCATTTTGCATATGTAGATTTTACGGAGATGCTGCGAGCATTGGGGTATCCAAAGATGGTTTCAATGGAGAGTTTCCGGAAGCCGAATTTTCCACTCATCGGTTCGTTGCTCGTGTGGCTTGCAAAACGCTTCGAACCAGACGTGGAAATGCCTCTCGATTTCAACAGTGAAGAAGAACGCATTGCACTCGTACGCAATGTGGCGCAATTCATGGCCCTCAAAGCTAACCTGAAGTTAAACACGAAGCGGTTATATCAAGCGGATGGATACGCTGTGAAGGAATTGCTGAAAATCGCAGCATTGCTCTACGATGCAATGATAACAAACTCGTCGGAAGTGAAGGGTTCATCCAACGAGGAGGACGACATGGCATTGAGCATTCGCGACTTCGACATCGCTGATAAAGTAAGAACCCCCAGGAGTCCATCCATAGTGATGGTATTCACCACGTTCATGTTTTGCAGTTGCACGACCTGAAGCAGTCCCGACAGTTGGCGACTGAGATCACAATGAGTGGTGCAGCACTCTTCGACCTTTTGGGCAAAGAGATAGATCTAAGGGTAAAAAATTAGGCGTCTCTTTGTTGCATGTTAATGAAATTGGGTTCTGTGGGTTGTAGGGCATTCGGCAGACGAGTGTGAGCCGGCAGTACGAGGTGAGCGACGTGGAGGGCGGCATTCAGCGGGCGATTGAAACCATCCGGCAGGAAATCGACGCGACGAAGACGCAGATCGACAACGTGTCCGCCACCGAAGCGAACCTGGACGGGAAAATCGAGCGGCGCAAGGTGGAGATCGACCGCTACGAGAAACGTCTACAAACGCTGAAGAAAGTCAGGTAAAATGTCTTCTCTATTTCAACGTTTCCGCTGCGTTTCCGTTTCGCTTATATGGGCTGTTGAAGGCCGGCATTCCTCGAGGAGTTCAGCACTCTGGAGGCCGACTTGAACAACCTATTCGAACAGTACTCAACGCGAATGCGCTGCTTGGCGCAGCTGGAAAAGCTGGCGGCAGATGCTGAACGCGCGCAGATACAACGCGCTCAAATGGCTTCTCAGCACAAACCGATCACGACCACAATTCCTCTGGAAGACACCAACGAGGATGATCTTCTGCTCGACGAGCCTATGAACACACACAATGCGAAAATGAATCAGGTTGCGGCTGTCGAGCGCAAACCGCCTCCGAGCCGCCAAGAGCGTCCTCGTGCTCGAACTGGTGGTCGAACACGTCAAGATATCGCTCCTCCAGGAAGCAATGCGGCAAACATGGGGAAAGTCTATGGGGGTATGAATCCGGGTTTGTCTAATAGCAACTCGTCTTTGGACATCACTTCCGACTCGGATGATGATGAGTTGTTTCTGGATAAGGACGAACCTGAGTTGGTGGACGTCCCGTCCGACGATGATTCTTTGGGGTTGGAGTTCTCCGCTATGGAGATTAACAAGCGCGCGCCTTCGGGCAGAATGACTAGTAGCAAAATACAATTGCAAGACAATAGCGATGACGATTTCTAGGCACTTGGGGTTGGGTTGACATGCACGAGTTTGATGATTAACGTTTATTCGTAGTCCAAAGCAATACAAACAAAAAGACCAATTAAATACGTAGATAAATAAATAAATATCAAACAATTTTAACATGAGCAAGCACCTCGAAGGTGCAAGACCAAAACATTTTGAGATTACAAGCGCAATATTAAAGTTCCACGTCGATTTAATACTGAAACATGAATCAAGATAAAAATTTAAGCAACAATTTTTAACAATATATCCAATTAAGCAACTAATTTGAGAATTTAAGCCTAACATCACCCCTGGCAGCATCTTCTAGCTGGTTGGCTAATCAAATTACCATCTATCATTAATAAATTAAAATAAACATTGAGAAGTGTGATCACAACGCATATGAGATAGAACAATCAGGATACAAACTACGCAAATAGAGAGAAAATACTTAGTAATACTTGTTCAGGTCACATTGTCGATTAAAATAAGTCACAGTCAGTCGCAGTCTTAGTACTTACGTTTGTTCATGTCGTCGTAAAGTCTTGAAAGGCACTTGGGAAGCGGAATGGAAGTTTTCCCATTAGTAATGTAAATGTAATGGGGAAGGTTAATGTCAAAGTTGGAAAAAAGTCGTTAGATGTGCGGTCTCAGTCGCGGGTCAGTCAGGTCTCGTCTTGCGTCTCGTGAAATCGTCAGAAAATGTCCGTCTTGAGTGTCATTTAATGCGCGCTACCGTACGTGCCCGGCAATTTGTCGCTTCCGCCGTCCGTTACGTCATTATCGTCCGCGTGCTTCCGCCAGAATTCGCTCAACGGTTTCGGCAGCTCTTCGGTGATATTTTCGCCCGTTTGCTGAATCTCTGGTTCCTCGCGTTCAGTAAGTTCATCCACGGTTTCATATACGACCCAGTCGTCCTGACGACTTTCACGCGGAATGATATCAATCTGGATCTTCTCGCTGTCCTCTTCAAGGATGCCATCCGAGAGTACCTCCAGCCGCTCGAACTTCCCGCTCTCATTGGCACCTGGTGCAACTTCAACGAGACTCCCATTTGTTTGTTCTATGAATTCCAAATCGAGCTCGCCCTCCTTTTGCTGTGCAGTGTGAATATACTGCTCCTTGTCAGCTTTGTTCGGTAGATAACGATTACCAAGTACTGAAGATATCTTCACGAAGTTCTTATCCCCGCTATGATGAGTCGTTTGCTCCTGCACATTGTGCTTGATATAGAATGAATCACCAGCTGCGTGGACAACATCTTCAGCGGTTTCCTTGTCGTTTAAATGCTTCCCGTCGTTGTAATAAAGATAGCTGGGGATATTCGGTCGACGCGTCACCTTGTCCACGTAGCTGGTAATATACGTGGGGCGCTTCGTCGGCGCGTACGCCGCCTGGTGCATCTCGTCGAACATCGAGAGGAAACTCTCTGAAGGGCGGTAGATATAAGGGCGCTTCGATGTGGAGAACGGACGGTCCTCGAAACGGTCGTAGTTATAAGTCGTGGGGCGGTAATGATAGTTTTGGGAGGCGGGCGTCGGCGATGGACGCGGTCGGTAATAATAATCCGGCCGGGCCGTCGTCGAGGTCCGAATGGGAATGATAGGTAACGGGCGCTTCGTCGAGGAGTATTGATAATGACTGCTAGACGCGGGTTTGATCTGTTCGTAGTTTACGTATGCGCCGTCCACGACGTGGACATTCGGGTTGGTGTGCTTGTCGTTGATGAGGATGTCCGTTTTCGGCGTGCTC
Source organism: Aleochara sp. GC000083 (assembly GCA_030264555.1). NCBI lineage: Eukaryota > Metazoa > Arthropoda > Insecta > Coleoptera > Staphylinidae > Aleochara > Aleochara sp. GC000083. The sequence continues at coordinate 26,256 of JARJDZ010009702.1, forward strand.
GACACCAGGTGGATGTTGATATTGACCTGGTAGTCGGGGGACTTGCCGCCTTGGTCGTGGTGCGCGTTCAGGTTGTGCGTCGTGTGTCGGTCGGGTTTGTTAATCGTCGGGTGTAGGACGTAGTATTCGTCTTGGTCATAGGTCAAAGGTCGTCGCGTCGTATGGTAATAAGTCAGGGGTTTTATGCGGTCAGCGTCGTAATGTTGGATGGTCGGTCGCGGATGGGATTTGGGGGGATGATGCTTTTGGGCGTTGTCATACGGTCCGAGGTCGATTGTACTTGTCGTAATGTTAGTCACTTTGATTTTTAAAGGGTTGTAGAAGTCGGATGTCAGGGGTCGGTTTTGGTAAAAAACAGTCGTGCGTTTCGTCGTTGATTTGGGGGTCGTTGGACGGGATTTTGTCGGTTTGCGTTTTCGTTTCTTATTTGATTGTTTTCGTCCACTGTCTGGGGTCAAGTCATCGTCATCGTAATCGTCGTCAAGGTCCTCGTTTTCGTCATAGTCATCGTCCGCGTTTGGAGCGCTCCTTTTAATAATTTTCGCCCCTGTATCAAATACATCATCGAATTCCGCGCTCTCACGTTCCTTGGGTCGTTTCTTTTGCGACTTTCCGTTCGTGCCACTTAAGAAGACGACATCAAAGTCGACGACATCACTCGTCCTCCTCGTCGTTGACGTCGTCGCCTTCTCCTTAAGCGGCTGCTTGTTCTTCTTCTGCGCCAAATCCAATTTATCATTAACAGTGAGAGTCGGCTCGCGCTGCAGCTTCTCTTTATCTTTGCTCGTCTTATTCGGCTTGGGTTTATTACCGGCAGTGAAATCGAGGTTGTCATTGATTTCTATACCCGTTGGTCTCTCGTTGGTCACTTTGTTGCTCGCGTTGAAGTCCAATTTGCCATCGACCTTTTGCACCGTATGCATTTCCTGGAGACGCTCGGGTCGCGCGCCCCCATTAAGAAACTCAACTTTGGCTTCAAAGTCATCCAACTTGCCATTGACGCCGACTTTGGAGGACGATACCACCGGCTGCGCTGTCGACGGCGGCGGAGGAAATTGCGGCTGGGTCGCTATTTTCGTCGGGAGCTTGCTGTCGGCCAAACGGCGCTCTTCCCACGGGCGCAAATCCATGCCGTCCATGTCGGGCGACCCGCACGACAGTCGGGCATTGCGGAAATTGTCCGGGGAGAGGAAGACGAACGGCTGGATGGACTCGATCTCGGGCAGCACTTGACACAGGACGTGGGCGAATGTGACCCGTCGAATTTGCTGAAGTTGCGCTGGCGTGAACGAATTCTCGAACCCGCCGTTTTCGTACCAGAAGCGATCACCTTTACGAAGGTTGGCGAATTGTTGGGCGATGATGCAACCGAAGGTTGGTCCTACAATGCCCCCACGAATGGGACGTTCAGCCAATCCACCAGGATACAAATCAATGTCGTCTACGTGGTCGTATAGAGAACGGAACCTTTGAATGGTCTCGAAATTCATGAGTGGTTCCAAATCACCCCAGGATCTAATGGGGGATAAACCGCATGGTTCCCTCCAGGATGTGTAACCAGGGATACCATGATCCCTGCCTCGTTGGATATTCACAGCAGCCAAATCCATCCCGAAAGGTTGACCTGGTTGTTGGAACAGATGATGGGTCAATTCACGACTTATGAATTCATCGCGTCGTTGTGAGGGTTGATTACTAAAACCCAGAATTAACCGATCAAGGCTTCCGAAACTCCAAATATTTTGTGGGTTGTCCAGTTCCTCGTGGATGGTCACATCTGGATTGTTCCAAGAAATAAAAGTTAGAGATATATTGAATCAATAGGTCAGTACTTACTATTTACAAGAAGGCGATGCTTGGAGTCACTACGCAAGAAGGAATGCTGCACTAGGCTGTGACCAAACCGGAAGGCAGCCGTACTGAAGGCATTCGCCGGGGCTGGATTGACCCTCGGGTCGTACCCTTGAAAATACCCCTTGCGCTCCACATTCAGATCAAACAAGTCCATGACTTCATGGCCAAGAACGATCGGTAGGAACTCCTTATACGTAATATGCTGGATCAATGCGCTGATTATGCGCCTAGTTTCCTGGTAGATTTTCTCATCGCTCCAATGTGGGTTCAAATTCCCCAGGATTGCTGCAAGACGGTTATGATACCGCAGCCATACGGTGTGGAATGCTGTGAGACCTGGTTGCTCCCCAGCTCTGGTATCACCACCTTTGAAGCACTCCGTGGACAACGCCCCCAACCGGCACAACTCTCCCCCAGGTGGATCGGGTGGGATATTTGCAGCTCGTCGTGCACGTCCATACTGCATCAACCCTGAAATTTAGAAACATTCCAAGCGGATGTTACCTCCATGGTCGACACTCACCATTCCGGAAAATCCTTAAGGAGTCAGCGCGTTCCGCATCACTTCCATAGACTGTGGAGGCATCGATGTAGCTGGTCACCTGGTTGATCTGTTCACGCCATCCCAGCTCGCAGTTGATGCGCGCCGAAGGCGCACTTCTTACAAATTCAATGCATCGTACACCCAAGCGACCCAGAAACCAGTCATCTTCAGGAACCTCGATGGGTAAACATTCCGGATGCGTAAACTCCGCTGGAAGGAAACCAGCTCCAGAACGCGCGCAACATCGTGGAATCGTCGCGTTGAAAGCGCGTGACTGCGCCGTCGAGGTGATGTCATGATCGACGAACTGACCCCATTGGACGAACATCATCGTCACCGAGGCCATCTCTACGTCGCGGTCGCGGTGAACGCGGATGCTGACATCCCGCGCCGAAGGCAAGCGACCTCCGGTGCGTACGGCGCGTCGTACGGCCTGCACGTCGTCTTCGTAGGCGGGCAGCAGGAAGCGCTGCATGGGCAGCATGCTGGCGCCCTTCCATGGGAACTCCGGGTTGTTGCACGTGCCGTCAGCGGTGCGGTAGCGACGCGCTGCCGGTGGACAACGGGGTACTCCACGTAGAGGGCACTCGTCGTCGAAGGCATCCGTGCGCAGGAAGGCGATGTGCTCCGGGTTGCGTCGACTGCGACTCTCCGGGTACCTGCAAGCAACAAACCCCAAATGTCAGTCACCAGGTGCACCAGGTGCTACACGCGCGTGCTGATGGCGCTTCTTGTTTATGGTCATGTTTACAAAAACAAACGAGCGCACGGAAAAGCGATGATTTCTAATTCGTCTCGAAATGGTTGGTCGTCAAACCCGTTTATGCTCGTGCGTGTCGTGCGACTGGGTTCAATTTCTAATTGCACTCCGACTTTATACCCGCCGGACTTTCCCTCCAATTTTAGAAATTTCGTATTCCCAATGCGCGCACTCACGCGCCCATCCAAATTGAGCCATCGCCAACACCGATTCCGACGTGCAATCACTCATTCTTCGCGGTTTTGTAGCAGGAAGGCATGCACAACAAAAAATTGCAATAATTTTTACCACCACAAATCGATGCGTTTTCAATTATGAAATCCTTGCTGACACATGACAAGAAAGACATCGGATGCATTACGGAATGAAAACGATGCAAGCAACGCAAAGTTTCTATTTTATTTTCTATGATAATTCATGCATGAAATAATCTGATTCATTAATTTACGCTCGTCTCATCATCAGCCAGCAAGATGTAGCATACATGCGCGCTAATTGCTTCGAATGCATCTCGCGCTTTTTCAATGGTACATGATTCGCGAATTCGAATGGCGATTTGCGGCAGTAATGAATTTTGTGTTCGTTTACGGATGGCGTTATCCGATAATCGTTTTCCGTATGGGAAGAAATCGTGTGTGCAATTTGCGCACGTCGAACAATGCATAATAGAAGGTCGGCGAAACACCAGGAAGTGCGGAAAGACGCGCACCGGAAATCGTTACGCTGCATTCGCACCGATTGTCCCGTGACTTACTGTCGAATAAACGCATACAAGCAACGATTACGTACTTCTCTTTGATGCGCAGCGACGCTTGAATAGCCGCGTATCCGTAGCGCGCCTGGTGCAAGGCACGGATATTGGGTGTGCTGAAGGAAGCGACGCGTCCAGCCGCCTCAGAAGCGTCCAGAAACAACCCTAGAAAACAAAAACGAAATGCATTCTGGGAAAATTTTCAATTGTAGATCTTACCCATGGAATACAAAACTGGTTCCTTGACGAAATACAACTCGCGCATCATGCGCAACCCCACCTCGACAGCATCGTCGATGTCGCGCTTCTTCACCACGTCCTCCCCGTCCTCCAGGTCGTCATACTGGAAGCCATCCCCATCGGAGGACCATTGCCCACTCGTCCTCGTCCAATTCGTTCGGTTATCACTCCTCGTCGTCGTCCCGTTGCGGCGTCCATGGACGCCATCCTCGTCGGTCCTGTCCGTGTCCGGTGACGCCATCCCCAAAGCGTCGCGTGCGCCGAGCAGCAGCGCGTAAACTACAACTAGACTTAATCTGCAATCAGAATGGAAACGGTTATTGATGTAATCGATGCACGTTCGCGCAACCATCGTTGGCACAATATGCGCCGATTGCGATGCAGGGCGACGTCTTCGCGCGCGCGATGAAGACATCGCGTCGCACGTGCGCTACCAACCTCATTCTCGTTATGCAAGCGATTACGCTGACATGCGACAACCACTCACAAATCGGGGAACCACCCGCACTCGCCGAAGACCGCCACGTTGCTCCACTAATCTATCGACACTGATAGCTTCTTTGGGCGCGCGGCCGACGACGACGGCCCGAAATGAACAGTTATAGCCTCGCGCGGAAGACGGAATTCTCTCCGCGCGCGCGGTAGCGTGCTGCTGATGATGATGATGATGATGATAGCGGCGGCGACCACGGAGGAGGTTTTTCGAGCGCGCAATGCCCACGGTCATCTACGGCGCGTCCGGCCGAACGTGGCCACTTTATACGCGGATGTGAGAGCGCAGCGCGCGCGCCAGCTTTAATCGCCCGACGACGATGATGATGATGATGATGTGCGTGCGTGATGCGCCGATTTGGCCAGCGATTAGCTATCTATCGGTATCGACGAGGCGCGGATTCGGTTGGTGGGTGCGTTCGTCGGCCGCCTCGAAGCGTCTGAACTTGAGATGTGTCGCAGCATCTTCTCCGCGACTTTTTGCATGCCCCGCGTGGAATGGAAGTAAATCAATGACAGCGCTGCAAAACGACCAGCAGAACTCGATGTAACGTTGACATTCCGCACTCGTTTCTTGTATGCATGTAGTCCTGCGATACGCGCAACATATTTGCATTCAAAACGGCCGATTGATGATGACATTCAGCGAGCGTTTCGCGAATCAGGGATGTTATAATGTATGTGGTCTTTAGTGTCGATTTGTCGCACTTGGTGTAGCGAATGTGCAAGAGCGCACTAATCATCATTTTACGGTCATTTGACTTGATTTTCATGACTTTCAAGGTGTTGCGTTCGTAGTTGCGCACACAATCGCATCCGTAATCCGTTGCGAATGGGCGATTGCATCGCATGCTTCGTGCGGATGCTTTTTTTGCTCTTGCTATTATTGACAGATTAGCTCGAAGGTGAAGTGCGCGTCGCATTGTTTCTCGTCGTCGTTTTGCCATTCGGGCATCCCTGCCGTGCGAAGATGTCAACTACATACATTACGGCTGAAAAACCGCTAAACTAATGATCGCCGTGTACACCGTACGCTAATGATGATTGCCTGTCGTATGGGCACATCAAGAATGCATTTATTGATTGTTGCATGCGGGAGGATCAATTTTTTGTTTATTAATTTCTTGGAGTCACTTGGATTCTGTTTTCTAAAAGTGTCATCAAAGAAAATTTCTGGTACTATCAACATTTTGACCCATATCGTATTTCAAATTACCAATTGATGCAGATACAATTTCTGAAATGTTCTTACAATTTCTTCATTTCAAATTGTTGATTGTTGAACTTCGAAATAAATCTATCAAAGTTTGAAATATTTTCTATGAACAAGATAATATCTTCCATGGCTTTGTACGGTATGCATATGAAAATTGCATTTCTCTTATTTAAAATAGAATCTCGGATTGTGCGATACGAAATATGTAATAAGAGAAAACCCGTAGAAAACAAGCAAGTAAAAGTGCGCAAATCAAACATATGATTAATGTAATGAGAACTCAAGTAATGAATTCAATGGCATGGGAAGTTGCACGAAATTAAATGGCAAAAGTGTAGAGATAGAAAAGTTTCAATGGTTTCAACGCTCAATTAGTGAATAATACAGCATCGCGCGTAGCACAAAGTCATCCCAAAAAAAAATCAAATTAAAACCAACTTTCTCTTCAAGATTGTCTGTCGCTGATTAAATCGAGCAATTGTCCGCCTGATTATCCTTTCTACGACACCAAACGATAATTGCATTAAATCAAAATCCAATTACGCATTTAGGTTTTCTTTTGCGTTTCTCAATTCGCGCGTTGCGAACACTTTGCGCACACTTTTTGTTCGACTGGTCCGATGCAGCCGTTGCTCGCTGACGCCGGTCGCATTCGCCATTCGCGCACATACGTGATCATCGCGTTTCAATGCCAAATCCGCCGGCCGTATGCAGATACGCGTCAGCTTTCACCATCGCCGTTTTCAGGCGCGCCTTGTTTCTAGGCCAATGCTTCGAAAGAAGTTCAAAGTGCAGCGCGCAAATGCTCGTCGCGGTGCGCCGAAAGTTCGCCGCGGCGGCGATTCGCGGGTGCGCTGCGCGCGTACACCTGGAGGCGACTTTCTCGGCGAAGAGCATTTTGCACACGCGGCCCATGAGCGCACGTGGCGAGCCGGACTTTCGTTGGGGCATGTCGCAGGCCCGAATGTGTGTCGCCGGCGAGGTGATCTTGACAGTGACCCGAAGGTCGGTGAAAGTATTCGATTTCACTCGCAAATTGCCCTCGCGACCGAGCGCGCTCAAAGCTGATTGCACTCCAACTCCTGGAGGAGTTCATCAATTCGCAATTTGCATCGAGTAGAGAGATCGTTGGTTTCCCGAAGATACTCAGCTAAGTGATGAAGGTTTTTTCTGATGCATGGGATCACATGCTGGGTCGATATTTGTATCAAACATTAGGCGGAAGAACGGTAGTTTCCATTGTTTAGACAGGCGAACATCAACAACAAACCGTAAATATTGAGTGTTACAATGAACTTGTTGCCTATCGGCATTGCAATCAATCGGTAGTAGCGGCAAACGCAGTCAAATAATAAATAATAGTGTACTAAATAACAGTGAGGTCTACTTTACATTCGAATAGCAACAAAAAAAATGTTGATCGGATCTCATGAACGCGCCTCGGACAAATTTGAATTCTTGAATTAGCGCCATTACATTGTTTTTCTTTACATTCAATTTTTGAAGATGGAGATATATTGAATTTTAAATTTTGTAATTGAATGACTGACCTGGAGCAAATTTTGGACTACCAATCGATATATGATATGTAACATAGTAAAATTTCCATATTGACTCTGCAATGCAATAATTGAAAATGGATTTTGCGCAAACCGGATTTCCGCCCGCAAGTTTCACTTTTACAACTACGACGCAAAATCATCAAAAGAAACTCACCTTACAATTACAAACTAAACAGGCTCCCCCATGGAGGTACCTGGGGCCCTTATGGATGTATCATATGCGTTTATTCTCCCTCGCGGCCTTCTCCTCCTGCTTCAAGCGCGTGATGGCCTGCACGGAACCGAAAAGCACTTTGGCGGTCACCTGGACGCTGCGATGATGCTGCTGATGCTTCCCAGCATTCGGCCCGGGGCCGCTACCGGGATAGGCCCCGTTCTGGGAGGCCGTGTAGTTGTTGTTCGCGTCGCGCATCGTGCACGATTTGCAGTTGTCCGGCATCTGCGCAGACGTGGTGCGATTGAAACAATGCTGCAGACGAAGGACTTGGAAGCGGTACCTTGAGTGGGCGAGCTGGGGCTCGGCACGAGGAGCACTCTTCTCGTCGAAGACGTCGTCGTCGTCGTGCGGCTGGTGCACGTCCGTTGTCGGCGGTCGCGCGCGCGTTTGTCGGGCGCTTCGTGTGCGCGTTGCGCTCGGACGTGGAACGCGGCTGCTGGGGGCTTCTCGCTGGATGGGACCATACGCGCGGGGCACACTGGTTGTTGTTGTTCGACACACTGACTGACTGACTGACTTCCACGCCGCGGCCGACGGCTGCCACCGCTGGTGCCGGCGCGGCTGCGACCATTCCGCCAGCGGTCGCCTTCGCTGGCGCTCCTTCGCGCCTTCCTCAGCGTGCTCGAGCCCCGCCAGGCGCCACCACCACTGGCGGAGGCGCTCTCACCGAAATTCGAACGCATGGGCCACTTTCGGCGACGACACAAATCATCGGATGTGCTGTAGGTCTGTCGGGGCGATTTCATTGTTGCCCCGGCTCGCGTGGACCTCCTCGCCGCGGCTGGAGGTGTCGGCGGAAACAAAGCGCCATTGAGCATGCGGCGGCATGGTAATTGTCGCCGGGCAACATTGAGCTCTTTGTAGAGCAGAACGCGGCGTATTGCATCGCGAATCGGATCCGCATCAGCGTTGGCAATCGGCGATCGGCCAGCTGGGGCCGGGCCCCTCTTCGTCTCGCTCGTTCGCGGCACCTAGTGCGCTGCTTGGTGACCTAGTGCCGCGCCGACCTGCTGGCCCCGATCGCTCACCCGCGACACTCTTTTCCTCCGCACATTCCCATTGCGCCTCGATACGCCGTCGACGGCTGCCTCCACGCTGAGCTTTTGCTGCCTTCATTGGTGATAAGCGTTTCGCGCGCGATGACTCCCTCTTCGCTGCCAAATTGCATTAGCCATCCGCTTCCATCCATTCATCCGGTTGCGCGCTCCCGTACAGCTACACTGTATCCGATCCAACTCTTTGCGAGAGAAACATGTGTTTCATGAACTTGCGCTATCGGAGCAAATCATAGGCGATGAATTCAACACAATCAGCAGTTTCGGTCATATCTCACGACCTAGTGGACCGATTCCATTATTTCTCACAATATTTTGTGTGCCAAATTGAGTTTGATTTACTGCTGGAGAGATGGGCATTTCTTTGATGAATTCAGCGATTAGACATTCGCTTTCCAAATGTAATTTAGCAGAATGAGAGGGATTATAGACAATTTTGACTCCTGCGAACATTTTACTGGAGAAAAGATGGTATTTGCTATGGTCCGAATTCCGAACTTGAATAATGGGATCGTAACTAAATAAAATTTTCGCTTTTTTTCGCGCCTTTAACTGCGTATAACATTTAAACGGTTGGACCAATTAAACTAAAGTTAGAACCAAATTGTAGATCTTGGCGAGTACTTTCCAAAAATGTATGGGTTCATGCCCTTTTGGCCATAGGGAGAGCAAAAATCGCGTTCGAAGAAAAAAATTGAAAAAAAAGTTTGTAGCGAAAAAAGTGATATGAAATTCTTAAAATCGCTCGAGTTTTCAAAAATTTTCATATCTCCGGAACTATTGGACCGATTTGAATGATTCAAACGGCATTTATAGTATTTTGGCGAAAAAATAACATTGGCCATGGTCCCAAATCTCTGCGGGAATCGGAAGTACCCAAACGTAAAAAATGGGTTCCTAAAAATGCAAAATTTTCGCTTTTTTTTCGATCTTTAACCATCTATAACTTTTAAACTGTTGGACCAATTAAACTAAAGTTAGAACCAAATTGTAGGTCTTGATGAGCACTTTCCAAAAATGTATGGGTTCATGCCCTTTTGGCAATGGGGAAAGCAGAAATCGCGTTCGAAGAAAAAAATTGAAAAAAAAGTTTGTAGCGAAAAAACCGATATGAAATTCTTAAAATCGCTCGACTTTTAAAAAATTTTTATATCTCCGAAGCTACTGTACCGATTTGAATGATTGAAAGGTCATTTACCAGATTTTGACTAAAAAATAAAATTGATCATGGTCGCGAATCCCTGCGGAATTCA
>JARJDZ010009707.1:0-10833 GCA_030264555.1 Aleochara sp. GC000083
GATTTTGCTATGAAATGTGATGATATTATTTGAATAATATCATTAGATTATTTATAAACACACATCGTCCGAAATGAAAACACCAGTTTCATCCTATTTTACGATGCGTTCGTTATATTTTCGCCGAGGCATGCGCACGCATTCTTGTGACTTATACAAATATCGTCTTTCATTCACGATTTTTTGAACTCAATTTTCCAGAAAAGTATTGTTTTTGTACAAGTAACTTATTAACATTCAAAATCAAATCTTTTAAAAGATCTGTTTTAAATCATAGAAAAAAGTTTGAAGTGACTTGTCTTGGAACTTACTTATTATGCGCATGTGCAAGTTACTTATCAAACTTTCCTGAATTACTTATTGAAAATTTATCTAGAAACAAGAAAATGAATTCGTAGCTAGATCTGAATGAAAAGTCGTGTACGAGAGCGGAATGGACTTAAGTGGGTTGTGATTTATTTCTATACAATTACGTACATGCGTGCGGCGTAAATTAAGTTGAGGTGGATTTGAAGAGTGGCCAGCGCAATAATGCGCGCTGAATAATGTCTTTCTTTCCGCTCATTTCATGGCTGCGCAATACCTTTAATTGAACGCGCAGGTGGTCCTCGGGCCGTATTCGCGATCAGCAAGCATGAACGAGCAGAAAAAAGGGCCCTGCGTTTGCACATTCGCATACGAGAATGAGACGCGAAAACCTACTGAGTTGTTTGCGCACGCGCACACTCCCATAATCGACGCCAATAACACTTCATTTCATCGATTGCGCGCATACATCGCTCGCAATTACACGATGCGAGCGGACGGACCACCGCCATTTGATGCACTCCTCTTAAGTCACTTTAAGATCGAAATTATGTGCGCCCGTCGCGTAAATTAGCGTACAGTTTCATTGTTTCGTTTCGTCGGGATCGAGTGCAATCGCACGTTTTGTGCGAAATTTATACGGCAGCATGACTTAAGTCAGTCTCTAATCTGCGAATATGTTAGTTTCCAGCTAAGACTTAAGTCACTTACAATTAGTTTAAGAAAATTCTATGTTGAACGGTTTTAGATTTGCAAAAATTAATTAGCGCTTTGGAAATTGATAAAATTAGATTTCGATTAGATATATTTGGGTATTTTTAAGTTTAAGTCGGATTAGCATGCGCTGTAGTCGTCGCTTCAGGCGTCGTTATCGTCGCTGTTGGTCTTCGGGGGCCGGAAATAGCAGACGAGAGAGTTGTTCCAATTTCCCGTATAAATTATGGCCGACATTATGGCGACATCATTATTATTATGCGCGCCGATAAATTATCGAGCGAACAATTTAAGTTGCCTTAACTTGAGGCGACTTAAAGTGCCCCATTGACATCGAAACAGGGGAATTTTACAAAACTAATCCTGGTTTTTTTTGCTTTTTTGCCAGGACATGGTGAACAATGACATTCTGCATCAGAAGATCAAAACGGAGCAACCGGATAACGGATACACATTGCCACCCCTATCGACAGCCCTTGGAAACCACTCGGTACATCCGCATAGTAAGTACAAACAAAGCGCGGGAAATTCAAATTTCAAATTCCCCATGCTATCTTTACATTTAATTTTTGATATCAAAATTTTAATCGAACGTGTTGAAATGATGATTTCGTACCTCATGCGTGGGTGTAGGCTCTAGAAGTGACATGTTTGTTTTTCATGGCGGTTTTTCAGCTCGTTAGACTTTCCTCGCTTGTCGTCCTTAGGCCAAATTACCTCTCGTGTATCTTGGCCCATTCATTCCATCATCACGCCAGCATCTGTTCCCATGGAATTTTAATTTAATCCCCCAAATCTCACAAATCCAACAAATCGAATCTCTGTCTGGGACGATCCTAAATGAGGTTAAGACTAATTAATTGGGGCTGAAATTTTGCTCGTTTGGATTGTGTGTGATCTAGATTCGTACACTGAATTCGATCTGTGTTCAAGTTTGTTATCGTCGTTTCCAGAGACAAAAAACGGACGTCTTATTCGCGTCCCGGTGACTTTCGACCTTTTTCGTCGTCGTATGCTCTGGACGGCGATAATCGGCACGACCTAATCGAACGCCTGATTACACTAATTCATTTCACGAAATGATAACCGATGATAATTGCTGTCATCGTTTTTGTTTTGTGGAATTGATGGGCTTTTCATTTTTCGAAATTGCTTGATTTGTTGGCGCCAAAGATTTCTTGTCTTCAGGTCAAATGTAGTAATTTTTACTGAGAGAAGAGTTACAAGTTTATTTCGCATAATTTTGATTCCGTTTTGGCTTTTACAGGTCTCAAAAATTCATATTTTTCGGAAAGTTATTAATGTTTCAAGTTAACGAAAAACTTTTACATACTTTTCAACTTTTTCAAACATTATATCCGAGAAATTTTAATAGTAGAATCTTTTATTTATTTTATAGTTGATTAGTGACTCTTTCAAATGCTTTTTTCAGATTTTGAAAATCTTTGTTCTTAGTGAAGTTATCAACATTTGAAGTCAAGTAAATTTTTTGTTTGAACCAACTTGGATTCGAAATTCATTCATTTTCAAATTCAAATATCTAATGAATTTTTTTGGGATTATATTTTATCCTCCAGGTATTAAATTCATAATTTTCTTATCTTTATCTTGTTTTTCATAGATTTTTGATATCTATTCTTATTCCAAAATTATAAATCTTTCAATGCAACGTAGATTTTATCGCACTAAAACTTTTCCAAAGTTTTCAAAGTCGCCCTTCTTGAAAATTAATAATGAAAAATATTGGAATAAAAGTGTTTTCAATTCAGAATTTTGTGCTCTTTATCATGCTTTTTACAGATTTGAAATATCTTGAACACTTTCGATGCTACAAGACTTTGAAAACTATCAAATTTTGCATCCAACTAAAAGTTGATTGACATCATTCAAAAACAACCAAAAAACCCAACATTTCAGAGGTTTAAACGACTCGATATTTTTTCCAAAAAAGAACGTGTTCAACGCGTGCTGATGCTTTGCATACCGATGCATCGTACCGTCAAACAGGACACGTCCCTGATTTTAAACGGGTTCATTCTTTAGCGCGCAAATTACACCCTAATATTTCAATTTTTCTTTTTCCTTCTTTGAAACGAAAACAACCGACAAGAAAATAAAACAAAACTTCATACCATACTTTGGGTCATGCAGCATGGGTCTCTAAATCGGGATGAAAATTTAGACCTGGAGAGTTTAATTGAATCCGGGATAAGCGGGAGAAAAAAGGACGAATGCACCATGGGTGTGCGCCTGGAGGGCATTCGAACCCGGTTTTGTTTTCCGCAGCGTTGGCAAATTGAGGGGATGCATTAAGCCCTATTAGCGGCATTCACCTGCCGCGTGGGTGGGAGATCCCGCAGGAGAGCGTGCGACGCTCCAGGCTCATCTCATCGGGCGCATTAGTCGTCGTTAATTAGCCGTGCGTAATGCACACGTGCCTCAACACACGCACGTTATTCCCGGTTTTCCCCCATCACAGGTGTATGCTATCCTGCTTCATCCCTAATGGAGAACGGGATGTTGTAATTGAATATCCGCATTTAATTCGGGATTTGCATTGCGCATTTCATGGCGTTTCTAATTAACTATTAGTGTTTAATTACTGATTAAATTCGATAGGGTCAGATGAATTGAATTTTCAAATCTAAATTTTATTAAATTTATTTACATAATTTTTTATTTCAATGACAATTATTTGGTTTAAATTATTGTTATTCATCTTGAAAGTCAAATTTTCTGATTTGAAAACAAAGTATCCATATGGAAAGTATTAATAGCATTGTAAATCATAAAAAAATAATCGATTTTTTGTTATTGAAATCAATTTTCAAACATGTCCAAACAAAAAACCCAATTCAATCAATATTTTGAGCAAAGCATAGATACAAAATGGATAAAACACATTACATTTATTTACGAGCTTGTTTTATGTTTACGATAAACTAATTAATAACAATTATATGCATTAATGTAAACAAAAACAGTGAAATTGAAAAAGGCGCTCGATACGAATGAATTATAACGAAGCAAATAATTCGAATCAAAAATGGAAAACATATATCTAAAAATTGTAATTTGGGCCAAATTTACTAACAGAACTTGTGAGTATAATTACGATGCGATTAAAGCAGAGGGAATCGAAATCATAATCGTTTTTGTCGTACTGATGACCTCCTAACATTTCCATTTTCAATAGGCGTAGCATTTCTATTTATAACCGACACTTTGAGAACGAATATCGATATTATTTATCAATTGCGAAATTGCTATGTGGATCAACGACGCCACCACTGACGTGTGAACGATGCGTCGTTATTCTTGCAATGACGTCTGCATTCGGATGAACAACTTATTCAAAACGCAATTTCTGAATTTGCAAAGTTCCAGATGCTTCTAGAACAATTCTAGAAGTTGTACAAAGTTCTAGAATATTCTAGAAGCTTCTGGAACAAAAACTTTCTAGAAACTTTAAAACTCCTACTATTTCTACAATTTCGCTCTCATTTTTGTTCCAGATTCGATTGTACCATCAACCACATCGTACACAACGACAACCCCAACCTCCACAGAAAAATCGGACGATCTTCGCGCCTCGTCCAGCACCAGCCAATCCCCACAACCATCATCTTCAAACAACAGCAACAATTTGGCAAAACCGCCATACTCGTATGTGGCCCTAATTGCGATGGCGATCCAAGCATCGCCGCAGAAACGAGCCACCCTCTCCGAGATCTACGCGTTCATAACGAACAAGTTCCCCTATTACGAGCGCAACAAGAAGGGCTGGCAGAATTCCATCCGACATAATCTCAGCCTGAACGAGTGCTTCGTGAAGGTGCCTCGCGAGGGCGGCGGCGAACGCAAGGGCAACTATTGGATGGTGGATCCGCAATTCGCGGACATGTTCGAAAATGGCAACTATCGGCGGCGGCGGCGCATGAAGCGGCCCTTCCGCGGCCAGCCGCCCTACGGGAAGACCTTCTTCGGGGATTCGCTCACCCAGCACAGTCTGCCATTGGCGCGCAACATCTTCTCGACGACGACATATCCGCCGGCGTATTCCCGGTATGACCCCAGTTGGATACATGGTGAGTTCTGTGTAAAAGAGATGTTTCTGAGAGGTTTTAGAAGGTAGGAAGGGTTTCTGAGAGTTTGGAAGTTCTCTGGAAGCTTCTAGACTAAAAGTTGCTGAAGTTTTTGGGAAGTTCTGAACTTTTCTATGACTTTGTAAGTGCTCTTGAAAAATCTTCTACAAGTATAGTTTTTAGTAAAAATCGTAGAATCCTTCAAACTTTTAGAAGCTTCTGGAAGTTTCTCAACTCTTGTTGAACGTAGACTAAAACTTTCTAGAACTTTACAAACTATTTGATATTGATTATTTGAACAAATACCTCGAATTCCAAAGTCATTGGCATCTAGAACTTTCTTAGAGCCTTTACATACTTTTAGAACTACTCTAGAACCTTCTGGAATCTTCAGAAACCTTCTCAGAAGGAATACCCTACTAAACACCAATGAATTCAAAGTTCAAAATCTTCCAGAACCTTCCAAACTATTCCAGAACTGATTGGAAATAATGACGATCATTTCAACCAATCAAACACCTACAACACCTCCATCCTCATGTGAATGGACACTGGTCTCATTAGCCACGGTGCCATCCTTCCCCCACTCTTGATACACCTGTCTCCTTACCTGTCTCTTCATTAGCTCCCACGCCAGCACCAATCAGCACCTCGCATTCGCTCCTCACGTTCTCTGACCTTTGGTACCTGTTCAATATAAGGTCTTTGTTTGGTTTCCAGCGGGTCAATCGACCCTCGCGTACAGTACGAGTTGCGGGTCACCTGCAGCATACCCTCAGCAGGGATACCCGCCGCCGACGGCGTTCAGCCCGTGCGGGATGCGCCAGGAGGCGGCGAACCGCTATCCCACATATTGGGCACCCGACGGCGAGTACACCGGCGCGGCCCTCAGCTCGCCGCCGACGGCCGACCCCTTCATCTGGTGACCCATCGCGACCACCTCGCCGTCGCCGACGGCGTCGACCTCCTCATCGAATTCCATTGCGGCCGCTTGCGCGCAACTCCCATCGTCGACCCACCAGCATCAGCACCACCATCAGCAACAACAACAACACCATCAACAACAGCACCAGGTCATCAATTTGCAGCATTTGCATCATTTGCAACAGCTGCACCAACAACCAAATGATGCGAGCAGATAAATCTTTGAAAGAACCCAAAAAATTAGGGTTTCAAAGAATCCCATTGGAGTTTAGAATTAAATATTGGAACTGGAATGATCTATGGATCAGTTATCATTTATTGATTAACAGTATCGATGTTGTATGGTTGTTGAGGATTGATTCAAGGTAGGAAGTTGGGGGAAGTACAGAAAACAAAGGCAAACGAATCTATTTCGCACAGAAGCATTGATTCATCACATATTTCGACCTCAAACATACGAGTATTACGCAGAGAGTTGCATTTGTTTTTTGTTTTCAAAATGGCCGCCCATGCAGCTAAATCTACTAAACAATTATTTGTAAATATTCATTTCGATGTGTATTCAATACTTTTAGTAAGGAGAGATCAATTAGCACATACATAGATAGACGATATTATATATATTATGTTAAACAGCTAGGATGTTTACGTTTAGACACACACGATATTATTTATGATCCGTCCTCTCTTTTAGCGCAAAACAATTCACACATACAGACAGTGAATGCAGTCATAAATAATTACTCGGCTACGTTTCTTAAATGAACTTGTACTTGTTGTACTCGTTTATATGTGTAATGTATATTGATTACTTAATTAATTACCAATTAACTGCGCGCGCGTATAAATAAACAATGAATGAGCGAATGTGCGCGCAGCATCCGCTGCATGCGCCATGTAATGTGATGTGTGGCAATTAACCAGGCGTGTAATTGATATTCGAAATCTCATTCGTTGATTGTCATATAGTCTTTCTTACTTATTCAACGATTCACTACATTTGTACGCTGCAATTGCGGCAATTGAGATATCCGTGTAAATTTCTTAAGCGCGCAAGGCAGTTGCGCATGCGCAAATACGATTTTATCTAATAATATATGTTTTATTGTAAATAGTCCACATTTACGATGGTTTCATTGCCTTGTACAAACTTCCCGTACATCCTGGAAGGTAATTAACCAATTGTGCTGCTTTGCTGCAGCAAAAAAACGTACAGTAATTTGCCTTTGTTTCAGAGCGCGCTTGAATCTTGATGTTTGTCGATGAAATATCTTGCAGCCAGCATATGCACGCAATAAGTCACACAATTCAAACGCGTCGCGTTTTGCTTGTTATTGTGTTTATAGTTTTGTTCGTGTTTGATATGGGCTATTATTAATGCCAAACCAGTTTTCGTCCAGTCGCAAGTCATTTGTATTGACGCTCGTTGGGCGCATTGTGCAAATTGCTTGCACACGGCAGCCAAGCTGCATGTGAGGACCACCCTGATGTTTCATGCAGTTTCCATTGGTATTTACATTACGTGCCATTTAATGTACAAATGAGAAATTGATGGATTACGCTTGAAGTTCATTCATCACGTTGTTGAATCTACCGCCTTTCGATTGTTTCCGCACAACGCGGTGGTGGCGCTGCACGACGTCACCCCTTCAACACAACTGTCACATCTCTTTTGGTTGTTTATGTTCAGTCAGTGACACCAGTGACATTTCTAATTTCAGTTGTGAACGTTGTGAAATTGAGTGGAAACGCAAAGAAAGTGTGGAAAAAGTGGAGAAAAAAGGCCTGAAATAGCATTGCGTCGAGCGCGCGTGATTTACATGCGAACGCCTCGTTGATTTATGAAGACGTGCGACTAATATACGTCCGTGCCTCTTGTCGTCGACGACGCTCCCCTTGCACCGTCGAGCCGTGCCAGAGCACTTGAAGATCTCTCGGGCGCACAGGCAGCGAAAGGCAGGAAAACACCGCCCGCCACTTAGCAACATCTTAACCGAACGCATATAACACTAATGTGTTTATTTATTGTGGGGCCGCGTGCACCTATGCCGCTCGCAGCTTACTTATGTTTGCAAACAACTTCACCCGCTGTGGAAGCTGTATGCAGCTCGTTGGGGCCGTGCAGGGCACGTTTAAATCCTCGTCAGAGAATCCCAGGCACCGGATGTACCACGGTGTACGGATCTGCATTTGAGGGCGGCGCAAATGCCAGGGTGGAAGTCGTATGTAACATCGACAACCCATTAAAACGGCATTTCAGGTTCTATTAGCATGTGTGATCTTTGCCGACGACGGCTTTTTAATTGAGAAAACTTCGATTGCCCAGATCGTCACGTTTTCGATTTGAATGCACGAAGTGCGCATGTGCATTAGACTGGCCATTTGCATTCCAACTATTGCATTGCAAATTAACTGCACGTTCATTGTTGGCGTTCCTCGTTGTTGAATGCATTGGCATAGCATCCAATCTGCTGTGTTGTTAATAAGGATGGATCAAGTTGTTGCCGGGAGAGTTGTGAAGATCCCACTTGGAGAGAGCCACTTGCGGTATGTTGATTATTTGTGGCGCATCTATTTGATAATTATCCCGTGTCTGTTTTGTGAACGTGTGCCACACAAACGGCTGCTCGTTTACAACGTTTACAAAACATAAAGATACTAAATGACACCTATCAAAATATCTAGTAAAACTTTACATATGCCGCTTCTCAGCGTTGAGAGTTGTGTTTGTGCAACGATAAACTCGGCAACACACATTACACACAAACATTTAATACTTCTTGTTGTTTTGTTTCCAGCTCGATGTTTGTTCTGGTTTGTGAAAATATTGGTGTTAAATTATGTCCTCAAAACGCAAACTTGGAAATTAGAGATGTATCAATGAGAAGGTGTCAAATAAAACATGACATAACATCATTTTCTCGGCATCAATATCGCAGGTCGTTTGTTTTCAAAAACGCTTTATCGCAAACAAAACGCTCATCGAGTTTATTAAATGGCGAAACATGGAGCAAGTGAATTGTGGACACCGAAACACAACGCGTGGATGTATATTTAGGTGTTGATTGTCAGTGCAATCAAAATTGCTCATTTTTATAACAAGTCGCTTTTGTTTCAGGCTCGTCTCCAAGTTGCAAAAGCCGAAAATTTCCTGCGCTCGCATTTTTTCGACGTTCGGCCTGGATGAGTGTGAAGTTCAAGACATTTTTTAAAAATAACCAGCGATATTAGTGAGCGGCTGCCGACTGCTTTAATCCAGGAACGCCGCTGCCGCCCGTACAAGAAGTCTGGATGAGCAGGCGGGCGGATGGATGGATAGCTAATAAAGTGAAGACAAGTAGGTCCCGAGGGATTAAACTGCAGGAATGTCACATATCCACTGAGCGTCCCACGAAAGTGTCGTACATTGTGCGGCATTTTCAAACATGGTAAGCCATTTTGTTTGGAAGCATTCTGCAGTTGTTGATGTATAATTTTCGCTCCAGGTGATGCTCTTCGCATTTGGCTTCAGAAATGCAGAAGTTTCTGTGGAGGCAGTTGCAACACCCAGTCCGGGACGTGTTAAGGATACGTGAAAATAACTTTCACGCGGCACGGGAATGGCGCGAGTAAATGGAGATGCAGATGACAGCGTGGGCAGTGAAGACGTAGTAGCAACAGCTGTACGTGTACTTTGGGCACCAGCGGCACCGACGGTGGCGGCTTCTTCGTCTCTTCATCCTCAACATCCTTGGATCTCAAGGTACTGTAGCATTGAATCAGATATATTTCGTACATGTGAAAGGAAGTAAGACAGGGAATTCAGAGCATTCGGTAGCGGTAACTTCGCGTTCTCGTTTTCTCCACTCGTATTTGATGCACTCCGATCAAATTCACCACTTTATTACGAGGAGTTCACCAGTAGACAATGAGAGAAACAAATCTCAACCGACTTTTATGCGCTCCGTTAATGCACACGCAGTAGTTCAATGCTAAACTAGAAGCGTTTAAAAACTGCTTCTAATTGATATGAAGAACATATGATCATATTTTGAAACACAAATGGAATTGGTATCTTTTATAACTGTATAAGGCTTTCAAGCGACTAAGGCGATCGTAACCAAGGTAATGATTGCCAATTTACAAGTTATTCATGGTTGGGGATTCAGAAATACACGAACTTGCGTAATGAGGTACCAAAAAATGCATAATTTTCGCTTTTTTTCGCTCTTTTAACTGCGTATAACTTTTAAACGGTTGGACCAATTAAACTAAACATGGAATCTAATTGTAGGTCTTGATGAGGACTTTCCAAAAATCTATGGGTTTATGCCCTTTTGACAATTGGAAGAGCAGAAATCGCCTTCGAAGGAAATAAATGAAAAAAAAAGTTTGTAGCGTAAAAACTCATATGAAATTCTTAAAATCTCTCGAGTTTTCAAAAATTTTCATATCTTAGAAACTTATGGACCGATTTGAATGATTCGAACGGTATTTATAGTATTTTGACGAAAAAATAACATTGGTCATAGTCCCAAAACTCTGCGGGATTCGAAAATACCCGAACCAGAAAAATGGGGTCCTAAAAATGCAAAATTTTCGCTTTTTTTCGCGTCTTTAACTGCGTATAACTATTGAACGGTTGGACCAATTAAATTAAAGTTGGAACCAAATTGTAGGTCTTGATGAGCACTTTCCAAAAATCTATGGGTTTATGCCCTTTTGGCCATGGGAAAGCCAGAAATCGTGTTCGAAGAAAAAATTTTTAAAAAAAGTTTGTAGCGATAAAAATGATATGAAATTCTTAAAATCGCTCGAGTTTTCA
>JARJDZ010009710.1:0-19761 GCA_030264555.1 Aleochara sp. GC000083
GCAACAAAATCCAAAATTACTTCCACAATTTTTGATATGACATTTCAAATGCCACAATTAAATCGTCAGAATTTCGTTTGAGCAGGCATATTTTGATTATGTTTGCAAACCTTAAAATCTTGATACCTTAGCAAAAATGGCACTTTATTTTGTAAGATGTCATTCATTTCTCTCACTTGTAGAAAAAAAAGGTATTCATTTTTTCCACTTGTAGAAAAATGTACGTCACTGATTTGACAAGTGAAAAATATTCAATTTTTGTCACTATAAACACGCATAGAAAGTGCAACATTATACGCTCCAGTAAGATAAAATTATTTTCTGAACTAAATAATAAATTTGAAATATAATGGATTTTTTTATAAAACATAAGTTGAATAAAAATATTCATGTTGGAATTGTTTTTTACAAATCTAAAATACAATTTTATATATGGAAAACTTTTAACAACTGACAAATATTGTAAATACTAAGAAATTATAATAATCTAGATTTTGCAAAATTCTATTTTATATCATAAAACTGGACATGAAATAATGAGAAAACTGAAAGGACATCATAGAAAAGACACCATAATTGGCGTGTTTTCATACCACGGTGATTACGACTGAATGCTGTGATGCATGCGAAGGGAAAAGGATTTTATTGCGATATACACAAGGAAAATTCTCTTCGAACATTTCTATTCTTATCTGTTCATGTATCTTTTTTCCACTTTTTTGATGCCGTCTCGTATTTTCGCTTGACTGGATTTGATACATATCCCAAATTGGCACATACAATCTGTTTGCTGAGAAGTGTTACTTTTTAAAAAGTAATATTAAAAATGTGTATAAACTCTGATGATTTATTACAACGTTTTGACGTCAGATAAATAGATTGATCCTCGGAGTACATTAAATCGTATTCCACTGCTTGAACCATTTGTATAAAAGAATAATGCTTGCTTGATACATTGGAGTAGTTGTATGTAAGTTCTATGGATGATGTTATACATATTCATATATTGGAGACATCGTCCGAATAGAAAAACGGTCCCTCTGGCTTGGAAAATCAAGTCATCCTTTTAGATAGGGTTTATTTTCAACACGTTCTATAAATGTTTTCTGTGGAAAATATCTTCAAAATCATTCATGAATTATATAGAAAATATAATTTTTCAAACGCAAAATAAAGTTGTAAGTTTTATTATTTACACATAACTATTAATTGTTAGTACAAATTTTACTGTCATTTTGTGATTTCTTCAGTACGGTCAAAATATAATAAATTATTTAGTTATTTCATTTTTAAACAAGTCAGCTTAAGTAGCTTCATGCAATTTCCATTAATTTTACCTCTAAAATCGTTTGTAAAACAACTATGAAAAAATAACTTTGTATGTAAATGTATATGTAAGGTGTGTTAATGATTATGAGTAAATATGTTCCCAGGAAGACAATTTACACATAACATTTTACAATTTCCAAATGAATAATTTATCCAGTGAAATATCTAGTTCCGGATTTATGATGAACAGCTCCAGTTTAGTTCACGTTATTCATTTTGTGGTTTGTAGGTATTTGCAACTTCGAGATTGCAACCAAGTAATTAAGTTATTTCGTAGAGAGAGACATTCTAGTGAGTAGGAAACTTTATTCATTCAATCTGACGACTACATCATTCGCTTTAATAGAGAATGCATGGTGTTATATAATTCCAAACATACTTTACGTAGATTTAGGGTTTTCCAATGAATTTTTATTTATGTTAAAGATTTTGCCATAACAGAATCCCATGTATATAATAATAGCCCTACTTAAGGTCTTGTTTGTGAAGTACAATCACTGTAAATGATATTTGAAGTAGTAGATATTTGAATAAGTATTTCTTTAAATATGTAAACAATCGAATTAGAAGAGTCTTGAGTTTTAAGATTGATACAAAACAGGCAGAATACGTGAAGAAAATTTGTAATACTTCTTTAAAGCATATTTGAATATGAAATCCATTCTAATTGTTTTCTTGCTTTATTAGATCTTTTTTGTTGTACATACTCAAACTGTATGTATACAGAACTGTCTTCTGGGATGATATTTTAAAGTGGATTATGAGATACATCTACATGATTAGTTTCTGGAATTATGCTTATTTTGTTTGTACCTTTTGTTTTTTGTGTTACACGGGCTTACAGATATGTGGTATGTTTTCGATTGGGATTATTTCGTACTGGATGACTTTAGTGTTTCATTTAACTTTTCATTCTTATTGTCATATCCATGTCTGACGTAAGTTGCATGGTATTGTTCCATTTGTCCAATATGTATATCCCCCAATAACTCAATTTCACATCCAATATGGCACACAAGATAATTTATAGTGCTTTCGTGCATGCTACAGTACTCAGAAAAAAGTCAAGAGGAATATCGTTATGGTAATTGGATGGCTTGATTTCTGCTCTAAATCCAATTCCTAGAAACTGATTCATTTTTGTAGCAAACCAGGAAATGTCATCTATGGTAGATCAGATCCACAAAATTATTTAGTCATTACTCATTTGACCAAGCCTTTAAATAATCATCTTCACCATATTGTTTGGGGTTTGTTATCTTACCTAGTTCTTTCTACACTATTAAAGGACGTTGTTACTCGTCCTTACAAATCTGTCGAATTTGGATATAATTTGGATATTTCTGGAGGGATTTACCCCTTTTGTTATCCGATTTTCAGAGGAATTCTATTAAGCTGTAAAATTATTTATAGATGATAGGTCATAATTGGCATTGAAGGTCTCCATCAAATTGAAATATTCTAGGCTTCACCCTTGGCTTGATTTGGTACAAGTGTTATATTTGTATTAGGTTATTCAGAAACTCATTTCGTTTTTTCCCAAAAGAGGATTTAATTGTATTTTTTGAACCCAACTTCACACCTAATCTTATAATTTTAATATTCTTTGGCAGCTGATATATTAAGCCTTGTGCGCGAAAATTCTATAAAATATAGAGAGCGAAAAGCGGCATTTTAGAGATATCTTATTTTTTACCACAGAAAGAGTAAAAATGCTGTTCAAGCCAGAAAGAAATTGACCGACGAGTATGAAGAAGGAGTTGACAATATGCCAATGCCAAAACTGGTGCTAAATTTGGCTAAATTTGGCAGTTTTGTTGACGAAGATGCACCACCTTCTGGAAAGCCGATTAACGATGATAATTATACTATTGTCAAAAGATGGCAAAAGTTGTTCAACCAGTAATTTAATAAAATATTCGTTTATTATACGAATATTATCTTTCACTTCCACAAAAAAAACGAAATGACATTCTGAGCAACCCAAAAAATCGTATCAGTAAGTGGGAGTACAAATTGCTAAATAATTACTAAATCAGGTCATTAAGATAAATACTTGCTCCAACCTGATCTCATTAGGATATAAAGTCTGAATTACAGTCGTCCTTTTTTATTTGAAATGATTTTTTTGTGTAAGCAAGAATTTTTTTCTTATGGAGTCCTTTCTATGGATTGAAATCACGACAAGGAGAAATCTCAAACAGAAAAACTCCGTATTTGCATCAGGTGTATATATATTTGTAATTTGTAACGATGTTGCCCTTATCTCACATTCAATTTCGAGAGTGCACACCACAGAAATGTTATTATATTTATTACAGCCAAGGTAACACTCAAGATAACTGACTAAATTCAAAATTGACTCAGGTACAATAAAATTTTAATATTACAGTTGATCCTTTTCGGCCAAAATCATAATAGAAGCTATTCAGTTTTAAGTAGACCAACATAGCAAAGAAGATGATGCTATTTATAAGGACGACTAAAAAATATTGTTAAAATGAATCAAATAAAAAAATCAATTTACCCACGGCGCGAGTGAATTCTGTAAAACATTTTATGAATGCATATGCAAAGCCATGCGCAAACCCATAATGTAGCACGAAGAGATTTTTCAATTTGAAACCCATTGGGTGATTTATTCTTACAGCGCTCGCGCACATATTTTGTACACCGGCGATGTTTGTATGTTCTATGGCCGCCGACACTCGCAACAACACAACAACCCACCCAGCATCACAACAACAAAACAGGGAACATTTAGAAGTGAGGCGGACAACAGAGGTAAAGCGTCTGTGTCTATATTGCGTACGGAGGCGGGAGCCTTTTCAGTCGTGTTGCTTTCACATTTTCGTACCCGAGTCGGCAAGGACTTGCATTATTTATACACGTACACTCCCACACACACGCCCAGCACACAGGTCCGCACGAACACAAGCAAACACCAACCGAATCCTTGCTTGCACGAAGTTCAGATCCTGCTACAGAGCAGAGTACTCTCAATGCGCCATTATATTGTGTTTTATTTTCTTGCCAGCTTCATCTTGCCCGTGCCAGGATATACATGTCGAACAAATGTACATGCGACGCAAACGAGTAGGGTTACAAACAACTAGCGTTCGCATGGGCTTGGCGAAAATGCGAACTGAATTCCGCACAGATACATATGCTCGTCGTCCTGCCCTCGTCCTGTCTGGGTCCTGCCTTCGCTGTTCCGCACGTAAATTATGTATGCATTTTTATATTCTATGTCCTTTTCATTTCGCAATGTTGCATTAGGCATTGTACCATCAGTCTTCTACACATAAATGACCTGCGGCTAGACAATGCAGGCATATTTTTCATTAATTAGTACTTTTTCAAAAGATCACTGACAATCACTGTGAATGACATGACGCCGGATGTAAAATGTCATCCTTAATTTTCCAAACTTGCAATGAACACAATAGATGGTAATTAGTAGTTTTGAGGCTATATGTGATTTCACTCATTTCTACGCATTGACTTTCAGTAAGACTGAATAAAAACGAAGTTAATAATTTACAACTTTAAAACAGCAATATTTGTTAGTTAGTAATTAGTTATCTATTAATACATTAATTGATTAAACTCATTTTAAATTTATCACGTTGTTCATTAGCTTTTATTCTTAAAAATGCGATTCGTTTGTATCATATCCTTAAAGAATTTACATATTAATAAAGTATAATAAGTCTTATAAATGCGAAATGTTGTAATGTTATTTCATAGATTTGTAATAAATGACATTTTATCTTACCGAAGACGAGTTGGGTCAATATTCTTAAAAACAACTAAGTTCATAATATTTACCACAATAATACCACAATAATCTTCATAATTGCGTTTGACTTGGCAGATTATTTAAAATTATAATAACCAGCATTTTATCATTCCTTTCATAAATAAAACAAACGCGATGAAATGTTCACGTATCCTCTTATTTTGTCAGTCATTTCATAAAAGAAATGAAACGTACGCATTCACTTTTACAGTAATATGCAAGTCTTATTTTGTTTGTTGTTGATATTAATTATATTTTCTATTTAACTATACGAAGTACTAATATGAATAAGGATAATTTAATTTACCTTACCGGAGCATGTAGTTATGTATTTATCCTGTTTTACTAGGAACTAAAATATTATCCTCTCGAAAAAAATATTTATTATTTTTTATTTTACTTGTGATTAAATTCGATGACAATTCGCAAAATAAAGTGCTGCTTACTAAATATTTATATATATATGAAATATTTAAGGATTGGCAAACATAGATCAATATTTGCCAAGTCAAATATGATTTCGATGACTGACTGATTTTATATTCTACATGTTATATCAGAAATTCTTGTAACAATTTTGCATTTTCTGTTTCTGGCTTATTTTACCAACTTTTCTCTGGCAAGACAAAAGTTGTATATCACACGTGTGCGATATGTATTTATAAACTCGTGAAACTTGTATATAAGTAGTTTATATTTTACATTTATCACATTTATAATATAGTCAACCATTACTACATAAAAACTACATACGTTATTTTGAGTACTGTGTGAAAATAAGTGCTTTAAATCGTATGCAAAAATGCACATTTTGAGTTGAGCTCATATTGTTTAAGCCTTACTACAAACGTAATAATTTGATAATTTTTACTGAGCAATCCTGCATATTTTATTATTGATTGATATCAATGATATATAACAAGCATCCTAAGATCACTTTAGGATAATAGATTTATCAAATGCACTTTGAATCAGAATATGTACTACCTACCATATCTAGTAAAGCAGTGGACTTAAATATGGCCACTTAATGAACTTGTTAGGAAAGTTCCAAACTCAAGTTCGACTATCTTGCAACTTGCAGCTGCCTACAAATCAACAATCGTATGTGCTTTGCAGTTTGCTCTTGTCACCTTGGGAAAAGCAATCCCTAAAATGTAATTTCTCTCGACCGAATGTTAGTTTTATCATAAGATTTGTTTATTACTTGCATTATTACTTTAACTCAGTACTTTTTGCACTGAATCCGATTTTTCGGTTAGTTATGGCTTCATTATCATCTGCCCATTGACGTCACTAATCTGAACTCGTTCAAAATGAGGTAGAAAAAGTGTAAGGTTCCAAAATTTGAATTTGTTTGAAAATGTTTAAACAAATTTATAAGTGAAGGTAAATTAAGGACGTGAGATAAATTAAAATCGAGGTGTAACAAGGTGTAACAAAAGAATTTTAATAAACTTTAATATAACATACAAAATCAAACGAAATACATATTTGTACCCAAAACTGATCGTTGCAAAGAAAACAAGGTTAAATTTGATTGAACTACTGACGTCACTTTGATGAACTTGATGCAGCGAAGAAGAATAAAATTACGAAATGGATAGAGTTTGGAAAGTAATGGGTCAATTTGTACGACCACTAGAAAAATAAGTATACAATTATATATAAGAAAGTTCTATTTACCTAAAGAGTAAAAGACGATTTGTTTTGATCAATTTAGCTATACATTAGGAAATCAAAGCAGACTTGATTTTCATAGTTCATAAACAATTATTGTCAAATCAGATTTCCACAAAATTAATAAATCCGAAACTTTAATTTTCAACTTCTGTTTTCACGGATGAATTAAATTTCTTTTGAAAAACTACAGTTGGTGGTGACAGTTCGGACCCATTCATACCTACGTCAGAGCCAAGTTGTAAATGAATCTTGTGTAACTATTGGGATTGCTAATAGAATCGCAATCGATTTGGCAGCGTCGGTTTGGGTTTTGTTCGCTTCAAGTCCCGTTTGAATGTCACATGAACAGTGAAACATCGATCCGAAGCGACTTTAATGTATGGTGAAATCAAGGCGTATTGACGTTCTCTCCGCGGACGCGTTAATGTCGCCTTCGCTACGGGGGCGGTGGTGGCGGTTGGAGGCAGCTTCTGCTGTTGCTTGCTTGCTCTGCTGCTCATGATGGCTGCTACCGCTACCATCGTTGGCGTTCTTTGTGTACTCTCCTACAATCATTCCGCGGATTCAACCAGTCTACACCATGCGATGAATACGCACCGTGATTGATTGCTTTCGCTCTTCAAAACTAACAAAATGATAAAGTTTCAACTTAATTTCGACTAAATCTGGATGGGTACACCATTCGTCAATATCAAACGATAAAAAGGATGCCGAATATCCTTTGATTTTAAATGAAGAGATTTATTTCATTTGGAAATTTTATCAAAAATGTTAATTAATCATCCGGTTGAAGTTTAATATTTATAACAATTTGCGAATTTGCATGAAATAACTATCACAAGTGAACGTTAGAATATTGATTGCATGTGGAGGATGCAGGTTGAATGGAGGAGGTTGAATGGATTAGAAAAGCAAACCAGCAGGATGCGTAATTAATTATTTGTTAGTTTGGGTTGACGGCGACAGATGTTTTGAAACCCCCGGGCAATTTCACTAGCTTGGCCCAAAGGTAATTATTTTTCATTTAGAAGCAGATTGCTTCTGCTTTTTCACCTATAATAATGCTCTTGTTAATGAAAACAAACCGAGCCAAGTTTGTCACGGAATAAATCTTGTGTTTGCCTCTGTAATTTTCGGTTGAGATTTCCTAGATTTCCTTGATTTTGATTTTAATTTATATAGCCTGAAAAATAATATCATTGTGATTTACTTTTTAATCTATTACAAAATATCTGAAATGTATCATAAATGTTCAATTGTTTAGTTATAAATCACTGATGAACAAATTATATTTATATTGATTTGCACACACATGTGGAATAAAACATTTTTTTACCTTGCCAGACAAAAGTTGGTATAAAGGTCCAAGAAACTGAAAGTCGAACGTTGTTTCAGCAAGTACTACTGTAATGTGGCAAATCTCAGCAGTAATTAATTTCATTAATTGTCATACATTCTATTCTCAGATAAAAATTTATATTAATATAGCAAATTAATCACAATTTTTAATTGGAAGAATTATTTTTATTCAGTAATGCTGCAATATAAGTTTTAGTTTTATTACCAATTTAATAAATAAATTGTCTGACTCCATTCACAGATAAATATTTATATTAAAGTACCAAGAAACTTAATTGTAGAATATTTACAATTTTCACTATTAATAATAATAATAATAATAATAATAAATGAGGTTTTGAAGGACTACAGAGATGATGATACATTTTTAAAATCATTTCTAAAACATATCTCAATGATCTCATATACATATACATTTTCATTTTCTTTTATGTGCCAAGACAATAAAGTTACGCTTTGTTCTTCAGACTGCAACAAATGATTGATATTCAATTTATAGATAACTTTATTCTTAAAATACATGCCAAATTTTTATCCGGCCTTGCAATCTTGCATAACCTTTGTGGAAGTAGTTCTGATGATTTTAATTTCTATACTCATTCATTCTGTTTATATCTCTACTCAAAAATTCATATTAAGTGTTACCAATGCTATTTACTAATCGGCGTAAATTGTTGGTACAATTACTTTTATTCATTAATGCAACAACTCACAAGTTCTACAAAGCCAGTATCTTGTTTATTACTAACGGATCGAAACACTGTTCTCTTCATATTTCAAAATTATTGATACTTTATTCTATATGGAATAAAAGGTCTATTTTTAACTCAGGTTAGTATCACATAATCTGAAGAAATCTGACACTTTGTTGCACTTTTATAATAGAATCACAAGTAATACTCATAAAAATGTTCTGATAAAACAAAACCAAACAAAAAGAAAATTAGTAGTTTCACTTACAGATACAAAAAAGGCAATCAGAAATTAATTAGACTGTAATTGATAGAACTATCCTCATATTAAATGACCAACTTATTGCATTTCAAATTAACGCCTCAAATTACTAGGTGGAGAAAATATTCGAATGTCAAAGACGCTTGTAAAACGATCCTGGTCATGCTACTCTTCAACTTGCCTTGGATCATACACATCTTCTAAGTTTCTTACAAGGCTTCCCGACCAATTCCTTAAACTCAACCCACCTGGATTCTTTCCGGCTTCTTCCTGCAATAAACCCCTTTCTTCCTCAATGCGATACGTAGCCTTCTTCCTGTTTTCCTCTGGTGTCCGATGTAATTAATTCCCGATACAATACCAGACGTATTGCTGCCATCACACTTTTTCTTTGGAAAAGTTCCACGAATGAAAGAGCCCATTCAGCAAATCTGGAAACTTTTGCATTTGCAAGTTGGTAAAAAATTGTTCTGCACGCAAAACGGCTGATGCGGGCGGAAGGGCGTTAAGGCTAACCGGAAGTTAATCCCGAAACAGAATGGAAATCGCAATTCCTCCCCGAGCGCGTCGTCAGCAATTCCTTGTCAAGATTATAGACATTACCTTACCCCACGAGTCGTCTGTTACATACGGACTTCTCGGAGAGCGCGATCGCTCGAGCGACCAACTGTGAAAGTTGGGAACGTGAGCTAAATGTTAACACATTCATGGCAGGCCTCCTATAAAGGGGAGAAGTTATTATACTTGGCGCGATTTCATATTTAAACGACTTTAATATTGTGCATGTTTCAAACGCTTTGTATTCGTCGTGCATAGCAATTTCTAAACAATGGCACCAAAGTCAAATGGCTAATTATTTCAATCGTCGCAAAACAGTTCCACTGCAAACGCGAATAATTAAAATGACTGCATATTGTTTTGATAACTGGGAACTACAATTTCTATTTTCGTGAATTCTTACTAAAATCATTTACAATCATATTTATATTTTATTCCAGTTCCAGAATTAGTAGGTACAAAATAGCTAATTTTCTTTTCTAGAGAAATTAACAATGATGTTGTTAGTTTAAAATGATTTTAATGTATAGAGAATAATATGAATACTTGTTTTTATATTCCATTTTTGTTTTCTATACTGTTGCTTATTTTCATGTCTTTCTTGAAGAATCTTGAAGATTTCGAATTGGATGTTCGCAATGTTGTAAGGTTTAGTTTTCATAAAAAGTTAATTTGATCTTTGTTCTTCGTTGTGATTGGAAAATTATATCAGTTTAATGATGCTTGCGCTTTGTGACTTTTTCATTATATCCTTTAAAATTTCAGCAGCATTACTTCAAGTTCGTGACGGACATAAAATTTTGATTTAAAAAATCGCTAGAATTACCATTTCGCAAACTTAGTCATCATGTGGAAAAACGCAACACAATAATAAAAACTCATCCTGCTAAAATCATAGGTCTTTCAATTCAAATTTCTAATCGTGACTTGTTACCGTACAATAATAGTAATAATTGGGCATTTTCAAGAAGATACGGACATTTAATGTTTTTATGTTTATACATTATAAAACTTTGAGGGTCCACATAACACATGCTTAAAGCGAAACTGATCTACACGTCACATAATCAGGATTTCACGTAATTACAATGATAGCAAGATTTTTATCCCACCCTGTACAATATATCATAGTTACATATTTTCCCCAGTTCAAGAGATCACTTTATTCTCTAGGAAATAAAGGACCATAAGCAGATTATAAATAAATACCTGATGCACGATGCCAAAAAATACAGTTACACCTGGAAAATAATGTTCAATTGATTTATTAGGAAAGTTCTAAAGCAAGCCAAAAAATGCCATATGTTATTACATTTTTATTAATTATGGGCAATTTAACATGTGCTTGAGTATGTTATATTGGATTTCCTTCAATAATGTTGTTATCTTTCAAGGAAAGCATCTTCAGTGCTTTGAATTGATTATATCAAATGAATCGATTGAAAACCTTAGTGTTATTAGTTTATATTCCAAAGTTGGTGAAAATCGGCCAAACCGTTTATGAGAAAATCGTGTGGGAAATAACAGAAATCAACTGCTAATTTTTGTAAACATTAATAATTTATGAACAAATTAATTCGAGATATTGTCAATCCAATAAGATGTCCATGAATATATAATGAACCATTCCTGAAAATTTAAAAGCATTTGGATGATTCGTTTCGGAGATATTGCTGAAAATGTGAGAAGAGAACTAGTTCGTTTCAAAAGAACTTATGAAAATCAAGTCGACAAAAAAGTACTGACTAATAACTGGTTCAGCAATTACAATGATACACCTGCTATGGAATGCAAGGAATGCAACTAGAATAGAACTATGATAATACATCTAATATCATACAACTGATACAGTATAACTTCTTATGCAACAAGTGCATTTTTTCCACAATGTAAATCCCACAAGAAATGTTTTACATAATAACTCAAGAACTATTTGAGGAATTTTGATGATCAAAAAATCATTATAAAGGGCATGATTTAACCTTTCGCTCGTAGGAATTATATTTTTCAATCAATCTTGCTTGGTAAAAATTGTATTTCGTATAAACCCCCCTGTTGACGTTTGCACTTCAATCATTTGATATTGAACACACACCGTGTACTTTAAGTTCCATTTTATATACAGACTGTTGGGTATCGCAGAATTCTTAAAGAATTTTGAAGAATTTGAATCGTAATAGTACTTTACATAGGGCGACAGAAATTTTAAGGAATATTGGCTAAATTGTTATCTTTGAAATATTAGTTTTTCAATTCGGACTAATACCTTGAAATTATAGAATTGGAATAAGAAATTCAGTTTCCGTTCCAAATGCATTTCAATGTAGTCAAAAGAAATTCAGAAGAATTGCAATGCAAATCAGATTACTGCTAATATCTGTTAAATAATAATTAAATTTTTTAATAAATAAATTATATGCATGTACTTAACATAAGAATATTGACATTATTAATCCAACAAAAATTATCACTAGGTTTATAAATACTTCTTAAATCAACTTATTAAATGGATTCTAAATTACATATAATGCTTTCTGACTTTGAAATGACTATTTCTAAATATTTTTCATTTTTCGAAATTATATTTATAGCATTCAGAATTGTGACGATCTCTAGATTACAATTAACAGGTTTGAAATTCATAATTTTCATTTAAAAATCTGAAATACATTTCTTCTTTTTTAAAATTTAATTGATGAATTCTGAATTACAAATCATTAAAAGCTTCCATATCTATTTTCTGAAAAACATATTGATTTTTAGAAATATATTTTGTATTTTCTGAAATTTATTTTACATAACTGAAATACAAATGCTACTCTCTGTAATGAATCCAGAATTGTTTTATTTTCCTGGCCCGCTTTTAAAAAAGCCTGGAGTGTTGGATCGAATTACTTTGAAATTTTTTCACATCAATCCGGTTTCTTTCTATCAAATGAGCATTTTATTGAGTGTGTGACACTTTTTTCAGATGTGGCATTCGCATTCGATTCGCATCTACGCGGACCTGCGTTCGTAATGGAGCCACCGACCAGACTCGAGTTCTCGAATTCGAGCGGCGGATGGCTGGATTGTTCCGCATCTGGCAGTCCGCAACCGTCAATAGACTGGCTGTCAGTGGATGGCACTTCCGTCGGCGACGTTTCCGGCATCCGGAGGGTACTTCGCAACGGAACGCTGGTTCTGCTGCCGTTCGCCGCCGCCGCGTATCGACAAGACATCCACAGCACGGTCTACAGATGCGTGGCCACCAACAGCATTGGTCGAATAATCAGTCGAGACGTTCAAGTTCGAGCCGGTAAGAAGTTCCCTAAGAGGAAATATATCTGAAACATTCAATTAAATCCAACTATTATTCCTATTCTTAAGGGGAGGTTTATAGGATGAGCACTTAAAACGCTTATACCTACAGTAAGATACTCTTCTGGTATATCAAACTAACCAAGAAATTCAACTGAAATGACTTTACTAGTAGCTTTCAAAAATAATAGTTCAAAAGTATACTGGAACACCATATTTCCAAATTATGGAATACTTATCACATTGACAGGCTTTTTATCATATCATATCAAGCTTGATTGCTCCAAGTGGATTGAGTTACTTCCAAATCAAAGTTATTTGTTCCCAAATTTCGATAAATATAATTTTTAATATATCCTTGAAAACATGTTTCAAAAAGGATTAATAAGGCTTATTTTTGACTTTCTTAAATGTCAAAAACAGTTTTTAAGCTAGAAATAAATCTTAAGATAGAAATAACTTTGCTAGTAGCTTTCCAGAATAATAGTTCAAAAGCATCCAGGAACACCATATTTTACAAATATGGAATGCTTATCAAATTATCAGACTTTTTATCATGTCGTATCAAGCTTGATTGCTCTAAGTATATTTAGTTACTAGTTATTTGTTCGCAAATTTCCACAAAAGTAATTTTTAATATGCCTTTGTCTTTGACTCTTCTATGATAAACTACTAACCATAATATATTATTTATATCCCGATTATGACCAATGAAAATATTGCACGATATTCCGCAGTCAGATATGTATCGAGTAGTGCTTTGATAAGACTTGTGAAAGGTTGCATTAGGAAAAAAATTTTCTCCCAAAAATTTACACCAAAAAAAGCTTGGATTATTATGACTTTTTGGGTAGAAATATGAACCTATGTTATTTTCATGAAGTTTAAGCAATTGAAGGGCAAGAGAAAAATGTGCACCTCAAGAAAAATGATTAAAGTTCTTGCAGTTACAAGAAATATGCAATGACATGAAAATGTATATATGAGATTATTAAAAAAAAGATTGTCAAATGGTTATAAAGATGAAATGTATAAAATCGTCTAAAATTCATTGGCATTACTAAAAATTAGCAGAGTACTCTAGGGTTATATGGATATACAATTAATGCCCACTTAAAACTAATATTTCTTAGCGAAAATACAAGGTTTTCTTTTTTCTGAACCAAAATATTCAATCGAAACTTAATTGCTTCTCAGGAACAGTAGTTCAAAAGTAGAAATTTGATTCTTTAGTCATATATGGAACACATTCTGAAATGACGAACATATTAATTTATCAGAAACGCTAGAAGCTTGATGGTTTCTTGGTAGATTTAATTATATCGAAATTACACTACATATTTCAAAAATAATTTCGAATATCATACATCCAAAATTATAAATAAGGCTCTTTTTAAATATGATAAGAATAAAGAAAAAAATATATAATTTCGAATTTTTTTATATAAACCTCTTCTTAATTTGGGGAATATTGTTTGACCAACGGAGGAAATCAATTTTAATGTCGATATTTAATAGATCTTATTAAAGCCAAGATTTGAAAACGACTCTTATGGCCTTTTCAGCAGCAAAAAGGCAATTTTGAAACGCAGAAAATTCAATTGTATACTTTATCATTTCTGCTATCAACTCCAACTCCACCTCTCAAATGCGACTGGTATAAAGGCAATCAGTAAAATTAACGAGTCCGAGAGGCAGTCAGAACTAAACGTACCTAACCCGACGCCAAACAGACAAGATGCGAAAGAATAATGCAATTAAGCAAATTGGCAATGAGTGTCTCAGTAAACAGCGTTTCATTCTTGTTAGCAGAAGCGCAGAACAATTTAGACAAATGTGCCACTCGGGCGTATTAGATTCAATTTCAGTAAACATGTATAAGTAAGCGTTCGGAATAAATAATTTCAATTTTGTGCACTTTTCGCACGCCAGCCGAGGTACGCTTGTTGTTGTCACGGAGGTGCACAGCGCAGCCTGTTTGATGTTATGGTGTTATCAAATAGAATGGTAGATGTTCTCAAAACGTACTTGAAGCGTACATAATTTTCGCATTTTCTTCTCCCATCCGCAACACACACGCTGCACAGCGTCGAGGTATCCCGCCTAAATGCATTCGTCTCGATGCTTTTCCTTTCCTGGTTGCAGTTGTGACGCAAGCTTTTAAAGTCGACATCGAGGTTCAAGCGGCGGCTCGAGGATGCACTGCTGTATTAAAATGTGTGGTGCCTGCGTTCGTCAAGGATCTCGTGCGAATCATATCATGGGTTCAAGAACCTTCCTTCTACATCTACCCGTCACTGCAAGGAGGTAAGCGCTTTACGAGTGGAACGTTTGCAATTTGCTTTTCAACGTAACATGTTATAATTTTGCATATTCCTATCAACATTCAGTTTAATTATCAGCATTTTCTCAAATCATATCGTTTCATATGACAAAATTAAATAAAATAAATTATGTCTCTAACTTTTAGCTCACCCCATCGCTATTTCAACATGAACATTTCATATTCAATATATCTCAGATGTCTAACTACCTTATGTACTCAATTTCAGAATTTCAGTGTACTTTTTGGTAAATTCATATCTAGTTTTACAATGTGCAATATATACAAATAACAAAAAATGCACAAAAAGAATACGGACCAAAGTTATGTTTTCTATGCCATATATAATATTTGGTTACTGTAGTGTAAAAATAATAACAAAAATCTGGAATGTCGTTAGAACCACACGACAGAAGTGAAATCTTCATCAAGCAAAATTTTTACATCCATTCTCTTTTTTTTCAAAATCTTCATAAAAGAAATGTCTCAGAGTAAAGTTTAAATGACATAGAACGATGGTATTTATTACGAGGAACTCTCAAAAGTATTGGTTTATAGTTTTTAGTAGTATAGTATTTAGTAGTATTATAGTTTTTTGAAAAAAACAAAATTCCTTTATTTGTTTAGAAAAACATTTCGGATGAGTAATTTCCTTGGGGAAAATTGAACGTACGATTCTTCAATTTCATTATTAAAACTCAAGTAATTCTTATAAAAATAAAGTCAAAGGAGACGTTATAAAGGTACAATTCTTTAACTTTCACAATTTCGAAGAACGAACACGATATCTCAATTAGTTACGAAGATATTCAATTTTGCTTGAAACCATTTCCACTTTTGCATTACCAATTTTCTATGAAATATTTAAAAAAATTCAATACATAGTATGAAAGATCAAAATGTGAGATTTCATTTGCTTTTTTAATCACGAAAATCGGCCCAGTAGTTTTCGAGTTATGGTCAAAGAAATGTCTTATGGAAATTTACATGAGGATTCAAACCGGAAACATGCCCTCGAAAAATTAATGATGGCGGCTCCCATTTGATTTACATTGGTATTCCTAAGGATAAAATTGTACTTCCTTATTTCTTCCTTGGTCGATTCAATTTACTCGTTACATTTTATTCAATATCGCAAGAACGACTTGACCGATTTTCACCAAATTTGGTACATAGACTAACAGATACACGTAGATTCAGATTTTGTTGGCGGCAAATCTAAAAAACGGTTGGGGGCGGCGATTTCTGCAAGCCAACTGGAAAAATTCCTGAACCTGGTTGATCTTTTCGATTAATTTTCCTCCAATTTTGTATATACATTGGTATCTTGACGAAGATGTTGTAGCGGAGGCGGCAGACTTACAACTTTCCGGGGGCGGCAAATAGACACCGTTGGATATCTTAATATACTTTTGTTAATATCTCAAAAACGGCCGGTCCGATTATTCTCAAATTTTCACAATTTGTTATTATATAATTAGCAGTAATGTCCAAGTTATTCTGTTGGTTTGTTTATAAATTATTAATTGTTATAGTTAAAAGAGGGTAGATAACAAAGTACTAGATTTTTTCAGAAATGGCTCAAGCAAATCTTACCAAACATGATATATAGTTTGTCCTATGTTAAATGACCATTTTGATCCATTTTGAATGTTACATTAAATTCCAATTTTTTATATCTCAAATCTAATGAACCAATTCGGTTGATTCTAACGGTATTTATGGAATTAAAGAAAAAACAATTTATTGTTCATATTCAATTTTGTTGGATAAGGAATTTACATAATATGACGAGAAAAGAAACAAGCTCTCGTGTTATTACTATTAAAAATATCTTCGCTGTATTAATTAATTAACTTAAAATTTGAATTTTTTTTGAATTTAAAAAATTGTATAAAATATACATATGGTGTTCCATTAAGAAACGGTAAATTCAATCCGTATCTCCTTTGTGCGAGGTTCTTCGGTTTTTTAGTATCTTTCGAATTTAAATAAAATATCTATGCATATTCTATACAACAGCTGAGATATTCTGTGTCCAGTTAACTATAATAAATTAACATTTCAAGTTTTACATTATGGAATGGATTATGATATCTTTACATGAAGAAATTTTGAAAATTTTGATTCCCTGCATGAAACACAGTCATATGATATTTGCTTCCAATTTCACAATTGTTTAACAAATTCCTACAAATTAAATTCTAGTTACAAGCAATTATTATAAATTAATAATTAGTTTGACATTGCTTTTATGCGCCAAATGATCTGTTAGAGTGAAATACATCTTATAATCGAAGGTTGGCGGAAAAAAATTATATCGGGTACATAAGGGTCTAAATCAGTGGTTACCAAACTTTTGGGCCTACCGCCCCCCCTCTCTAGAAAATATATTACTCAGCGGCCCCTGATTTTTGTAATTCAATAGCAACTGACCAGAAAATTTTCATTTCTTTAATATTTATACAATCCTCTTACAGCCATCACCGCCCCCCGGGATCGTTGCAGTGCTCACCAGGGGGCGGTTGCGCC
Source organism: Aleochara sp. GC000083 (assembly GCA_030264555.1). NCBI lineage: Eukaryota > Metazoa > Arthropoda > Insecta > Coleoptera > Staphylinidae > Aleochara > Aleochara sp. GC000083. The sequence goes on from JARJDZ010009710.1 coordinate 17,841, forward strand.
CACTTTGGGAATCACAGGTCTAAATTATAAAAGGGTCTAAAGTATAAAAAAAAAAAACAGAATAGCATCAATGGAACAAACTATTCTCTTCACATTTTAAATATTTTTACAAACATTTCAACCAACTTAATAATATCATAATAATAATAATATCATATAAAACAAGCTACATTCTTGAATCTACATATCTTCTCCACATGTTACCTTAACAGAAGGAAATAGGTAATAGATACGATCTGGAACAAATGGAACAAATTTAGCAATAATTACGATAATAATAATAACAATACGTATTCAAAATGCCGTATCTAAAAAGTACCGATAAAACACGATTACTGCTTGTTATCCCGACAATAAATGCGAGAAGCATCGAAAGAAAAAAACGCAAGAATCGATTGGAGTACTAATGGGCGAAAATAAATGTTTAACGCTGGTGTATTCCAAGAAATGTTTACGCTAGAACCGCTCCAACTTGCTGCTGCTGAAAATCCCTTATAAGTGTCCCCAATAGAATGCCCACGGAGCGCGCTTATGTCGTATGCTATTTGCGGGTTTTCGATTCAAAGCAAAAGCGCGCGGCAGACCGTGCACGAATTTTTTATGCAAGATGCATTCGAATGTCTCCACTCGTCTGTCGGCGTTCGGCCGAGCGCGTTTACATTTGAACGCGAACAGTTAGAGAGAGCATCATCCGCCAGCGCCAGCGTACATTTTGCCTAGGGAAAAGTTAGCGAGAAACCAAACCAACCGAAACATTTCCATATACACAGTTGAGCGCATAAATTTTTGAGCCAACAAAGTGAAACATACTACTTCAACACTCTGCTGAATCTTGACGTACACTTCATAGGTTTTCCTTTTATACCGTTGATATTGATTTGCTTTGAGTGATATGTGCGAATTTTCTCATATAGGAGTTCACCGTTTAAATTAGGTCAAATATAATTTTCTTGAAACATACATTTATGTCAATAAATTTAAATATTATAAATGTAAATCCAATTTTTCAATATATAAATACATAAAATAAAATGAAAACATTACAATATCAAGTTAATAATGAAACCGTTATTTATTTTTAAAATTTTATTATAAAATGAAATGTGAATGGTCTACTTCACAAAATAAGCGTAACAATTACTATGAAATGATGCTCCATTTAACTGTAATTTGTAATATCAACGTAATCTATTTTTGAAATATTATATGGGAGTAATTAATCCTTTCTAAAAATAACAATGTTTATTCAATATATAACATGTATAATAATTGATTGAAATTTTAAATTAATGTTCATTTGGCAAGTAATGATGTTAGAGTTATAATTCCCTTAAAAAATATATTAATAAAAATCGAAAAGTCGATAACAACTTAATATTTTATTGAACATAAATTGAAGTAGTATATTATCTGATATATGTAAATAAGTAACTTATGAGAATACAACAAATCACCATCTTTTTACCAATCAATTATAATATGAGTGATACCAAGTTACTTGAATGATGAATAATAATCAGAATGGTTATTTTAAAAAATATACAGGTAAAAATCAGTTTCATCCAACATCGGCATCAGGATAAGTGAATACGAAAAATCATTTCTAAATTTATGTTTGCTTTAAGAAAACATATTGGGTTGCATGGTAGATAGAAAGAAAAAAATACACGGTGTGTGATTAACATCAGACGATAGAAGTGAAAACTGCCACACAAAAACAGATTGTTTAAGTGAAAGATTAAATCATGCCGTTTAATATGCTTTTTTAATCATCAAAATCGGTCAAATAGTTCTTGTGATTTATGAAAAAACATTTCCTATAGGAATACATTATGTGAAGTAACGCAGCTGTTATTTATTCTTTCTATTATATTCGACCCTCGTGCAGTTCGCTGCGGTTGCATTCCTCGCATTCCGATCC
>JARJDZ010009712.1:0-28706 GCA_030264555.1 Aleochara sp. GC000083
TGCCTTATGGAAATTTACATGGGGATTCAAACCGGAAACATGCCCTCGAAAATCCATGATGGCAGCTCCCATTTGATTTACATTGGTGTTGTTAAGGTTAAATTGCACTTCCTTAGCGACGATTGATCGATTCAGTTTTGTCTTTACGTTTTATTTAATATCTCGAGAACGGCTCCACCGATTTTCTCCAAATTTGGTACATAGGCTAACAGATAGCCGTAGATTCAGATTTTGGTGGCGGCAAGTCCGAAAAATGGTTGGGGGCGGTTAAAAACCGCAAGCAAAGTGGAAAAATAGCTGAAACTGGTAGATACATTCGATTAATTTTCACCAAATTTTGAATATGCAATTGGATCTTGACGAAGATAGTGTAGCGGGGGCGGCAGACCGAAAAATCTCCGGGGGCGGCAGGTAAACACGGTTGAATATGTCAATATACTTTTGTTAATATCTCAAAAACGGCTGGTCCGATTGTTTTCAAATTTTCAGCATTTGTTTATCATGTAATTATCTATAAATATCCGGATTTTCAAGTTATTCTGTTTGTTTGTTTATGAATTATTAATTGTTATAGTTAAAATATGGTATATAACGAAGTTTGTGCCAGGTTTTCTCCAAAACGGCTCAAGCAATTTCTATCAAACTTGATACAGGGCTTTTCCTATGTTAGAAGATCATTTTCCTAGAGGCGGCAGTCTTAGGAACTGCTTGGGGGCGGTATGTTACCATAAATTTCACTGTAGCTCCAGTAGAACAAAAGCGATTTAAAATTTTTTGCTCGAATTTTCAAAAATTTTCGAATGTCAATTCAAATTATAGTATCTTCACAAAAAATATAACATTTGTCATGGTCCCAAATCGGTGTGGGACTCAGAAAAACCGGAACTTGCAGAATTAATAAGTCATTATCCTTCTTGTTGTTGTAGATCGGTGCTACCAGAGGACGTTACCGAGGTGACCAATTACGCCTACCTGGAGGACATCTACGACATCGTCTCCAAGGCGAAAGGTAAAGTAATCAACGGCTTCCTGCTGATGCGAACGGTTTTGTTTTGGTTGTTTGTGCAGACATCGACGAAAATGAGTTTATGGCGAAATTAGGCACAACACTGATAGAGTTATCGTGCGGCGGCAAAATGGAGCGGGCGTTCGCCTGCCTCGGGGGCAATCTGCGCGAATTTCTCGCCACATTAGACGGCGTCCACGACGTGCTCCAGAACCAGGCCGAAGATGGGGCTGACGACGCGGAGGAGACGGACGCTGGCTTCGTGTGCACCAGTAACGAAGACAATCTGCAATTGGATTTCACGACCGAACGCGCATCGGTCGCCCACTTGCTCGTCGGCAGTCTGAAGACGTTGGCGCGCATTCTGTACAGCACCCAGGTCGAGATCGACATCACGCAGAACGAGCTCGACGCGCGGAAATTCCGGTGAGTTGAAATTGTCGTCGAAGAACGTGATGCTGTAGCATCCCCGCAATCACAGCACAGCATGGACGTAAGCTTTCCCGGAGAGAAAAAGCCGAAAGGAGTGCCTCATGAAAGTAATGTCTTTAGTCCAAATATTGAAGAGTGGTAAGCCAATCAATGAAGATATATTTCAGTCAGGTTTCAGCCAATTTAGAATTCTAAGATCAGTTTTGGTCCACTTGGTTCACCAAAATTATCTTAGAAAAGGCTTCAAGACTTGATGTTAGGTTCCAGAAGGAAGAATAATATTTGGGAACTTCCACTAGAAACATACAAAATGATCCCAGAGTTTAACTTAGAATTTGGGAGCTGTCAAGGTAATTTTCGAATTTGGGCTAGGAAAACCCAAAAGTGATATTAAACTTTGAGAACTGTCCAGAAAGTTTTAGAAATACCAAAGTTTTGATTTTGATTTTGAGAACTATTCGGGAGGTTTTAACAAGAATCCTGAAGATCCCGAAGGATTCTTGAAGGTTGGATACAGATTTCTCGTAAATCCTTCAGGTCAACTTGAAGATTATTTGGAAACAATTACTTCACATGATTTCTTATAATTTTAGTCTTTTCAAATTGAGGATCCAGAAGAGTACCAACTCCACCAGGTCAATCCCAGAAATTTACCAAAGCGAGTACACCTATATCGAAAGCTGATGGACATATCTTTGTCGCCTTGACGTTTGCAAACATTTTGACAATTTGCAGATACAAAATAACACCGTACAGCCGCAACGATGATTTCCCAGCATCAGCGGCGGATCTATCGACATTCCCGGATCTACGGATGGGAGTTGCGACCTTCTGCCGGGCGTTTCCATGGCACTTCGTAATGGATCGTCGCCTGGAGCTGGTGCAGCTCGGAGCCGGCTTCATGCGGCTGTTTGGCTGTCACCTCAAGACGCTGGGCGCAGCCATTCACACGTACTTCAAGTGTCACCGGCCGAAAAACATCAATTTAACGTTCGAAGACATCGTTAAACGAGCCAATACACCATTCGTTTTCGCCATTCGCAAGCTACCGAAGGAGCCGTCCCTCGGCAATGTGAGTAATCAATATTCTTCTTCGTCCTCCTTCTTCAACGGTTTGCGGAAACCGCCCCCATGACACTTAGACAGCCGACAATGAAGCGTGACAAAAACATACCGAACCCAATTTTTTCCAGTTAATTAATCTGCGCCCACAAAATAAACGATAGCTCGTTCGCGTTCAGCAGCCGCCCCCACACGCAGGAAAATAAGGAAAATTGCTCAATGTTTTGTTGCCGTAATTGAGAGTCAGTGTGGAAATGTTTGAAGAATGTGCTTCACATGAGAGCGCAAATGTTATTTCTGCACGTTTATGGGAATTTATTGGAAATTTTGATTGCAACCTGTTTGATTTCCCCTCCAGTTTATTTATTAGGTGTTGAGGAATCAGAGAAAATCGAATTTTCTTAGAAATCATACCAAATATTTTCAATTTCTTCCTTCAGGTAAATTTTTATTAACATTTCGTGACAGGTAAATTCATTTGATTTATATACAATAATTCATTTTTGGGTACATTTAAAATTTCACCAAAGAGGGAAAATAGAAAATTGAAATGAAAATCTACAGGTTGCACGTTAGTATCGATTCGAATGCCTTTCAACAAATCGAAAAGTTTCCCTTAATAAAACACCCAGGACGAATAGTTCGAAAACGTTCAACACATCAACCTCCAAGTTTCTCTGAACATTCCAACATTTCGGTGGCATTTTCGACGCATTTTCCCACAACTACCACCACTGATTCACGCGGAAATCCAAACATTTCCCAACACCACATAATCGTAATGAAAATTGATGATGTTTCCCCTACTTGCAACCTGAAACAGTTACCATTTCCATTGATGTTCATTAAAATCACCTACCTGAACATTTGCAAGTGATTTTCCACGAAAATAAATGAATTCAATTCATTCGACAAACACAAAAATTTCGCGGGATTGTTACGAAAATTCAATTGCTTCGATTCAATGTAGCTCATAAAAATGCAAAAATTTCCTTTCAATACATTTCACAACGTTGAAAAATTGTTACAATTCAGTTCGTTTATGGAGAGTTTCTATTAAATTTCAGTCTGGACTGAAGACCCGAACGAAATCGTTTAAGTAATTTAAATAGCAACAGCGATGGTGTTCTGATTCGAGTGCACATTGTGCAAATCCCACGTCGCTGAATGTTTTCCTTCCAATGTACACAAAATACAATGGATGAATGAATGTGCGTTGGATGTATTCCAGTTTTCCTCGGCGTATTCCTAAAGGAAAAGCGCTGGCCGAGTGAACTCCCTCGCGCATTAAAAACCAATCGATTTTAGAGTGAATCTACGTGATTTGCATGCAACTAGACTATATAGATGTAGCTAATAGTCTGCAAATTGAATTGCAAATTTTTTACAGGCAAGTTAGTTTTGCATTGTACCGGAAAAAGCTTTACTACATTCTTGTAATTGGATGTAGATATCAAATTAGAGGAAGCTTTTACAATTTATGTTTGACATGAACCCATAGATTTTTGGAAGAAGTTATCAACATCTATAAGGTTTGGGTATTTCTAATTCTCGCAGAGATTTAGGACTCTGACCAATGTTATTTTTTGTGAAAATATACTAAATGCTGTTTGAATAATCCAAATCGGTCGATTAGTTTCGAAGATATGAAAATTTTTGAAAACTCGAGCGATTTTAAGAATTTCATATCACTTTTTACGCTACAAACTTTTTTTTCATTTTTTTTTGAACGCGATTTCTGCTCTCTCCATGACCAAAAGGGCATGAACCCATACATTTATGGAAAGTGCTCATCAGGATCTACAAAATTGTTCTAACTTTAGTTTAATTGGTCCAACCGTTTAAAAGTTATACGCAGTTAAATGAGCGAAAAAAAGCGAAAATTTTGCATTTTTAAGACCCCATTTTTCAGGTTCGGGTATTTCCGATTCCCGCAGGGATTCGGGACCATGACCAATGTTATTTTTTGGCAAAATATGCTAAATACCCTTTGAATCAGCTAAATCGGTCCATTAGTTTCGAAGATATGAAAATTTTTGAAAACCCGTGCGATTTTAAGAATTTCATATCGGTTTTTTCGCTACCAACTTTTTTTTTCAATATTTTTCTTCGAACGCGTTTTCTGCTCTACCCAATACAAAAAGGGCACGAACCCATACATTTTTGGAAAGTACTTATCGAAACCTACAAATTAGTTCTAAGTTTAGTTATATTGGTCCAATGGTTCAAAAGTTATACGCACTTAAAGGAGCAAAAAAAAGCGAAAAAAAGCGAAAATCTTGCGTTTTCAAGACCCCATTTTTTAAGTTCGGTTATTTCTGAGTCTCGCAGAGATTCGAGACCATGACCAATGTTAATTTTTCGAAAAAATATGGTAAATACCCTTTGAATCAGCCAAATCGGTCGATTAGTTTCGGAGATATGAAAATTTTTGAAAACTCGAGCGATTTTAAGAATTTCATATCGGTTTTTTCGCTACAAACTTTTTTTTCAATTTTTTTCTTCGAACGCGATTNATCCAATCGTTTAAAAGTTATGCGCAGTTAAAAACCGAAAAAAAAGCGAAAATTTTGCATTTTTAGGACCCAATTTTTCAAGTTTGCATATTTCTGAGTTCCGGAGAGATTCGGGACTATGACCAATGTTATTTTTTCGACAAAATATATAAAATACCCTTTGAATCATCCAAATCGGTCCATTAGTTTCTGAGATATGAAAATTTTTGAAAACTCGAGCGATTTTAAGAATTTCATATCGGTTTTTTCGCTACCAACTTTTTTTTCAATATTTTTCTTCGAACGCGATTTCTGCTCTATCCAATACAAAAAGGCCATGAACCCATACATTTTTGGAAAGTACTTATCGAGACCTATAATTTGGTTCCAACTCTTGTTTAATTGGTCCAATGGTTTAAAAGTTATACGCAGTTAAAAGAGCGAAAAAAGGCAAAGATTTAGCATTTTTTGCATCCTATTTTGCTAGATCGGGTATTTCTGTATCCTGAGCAGATTCGGGACCATAACCAATGTTATTTTTTCGATAAAATATGGTAATTGCTGTCTGAATTATCCAAATCGGTCCAATAGTTTCGGAGATAGTTCGAATATTTTATTTGATACCAAGTTTGAAAATTGCAGATTCTCGAATAATCCAGTATTATTAAAATTCCAAACAACCCAAATTGTTTAAATAATTTATTAATAGAACATTTGTTTGTGAAGATAAAAGCATGGATTATAGGAGCTTAAGAGAAGGTATTTCATTCATGTATAATAGAAGAGGTTTTTGCCAAGTTTGCCAAATGGAAACCTTCTCTCCCATGTAGGTCCTAAAACATCCTAATCGTATTTGGCGAGTCCAAGGATTAAAGACCAAATATTACGAACACGAGAGACATTGCAACAAACGGCAACAATTCTAATCCTAAACGGGCACAAACAAGCTCACATGTCTCACAATTACGAGCACGACGAGTTGTTCGAGAATTGTTCAACGCGTCTCAATTAAACAAACCGAATGCTCGGCCTTTTTGCCCAGAATTGTTTCGCCCTTCATTGCATCGACAATTTCGCACGATTCGAACGCAAACATTTGTTACATGTCATTTTTATCGTCGGATATGACAAGTAAAAATGGACTGTTGTTTGTTTGGAAAATGTATCCGTTGACGGGGTTTAGTTGTTTTTCTAAGGTATCAATCTCCGTCGAGCGCACTGCACGCAGAAAAAAGTAATTATCGATTGAATAATGGTGCTGAAGAAGTTTCTTGTTCGCAATTGCAATCCATCCATTGTTGGCCACACAATGGAGAGAATTTATTGTCTGATGTATACGAGTATATACAATGTTCATCTTTTATTTTGATCTAGGTTTTCTTCTTTGGTCCGAATTCTGATTGACATTAAAAATAAACGTTTTAACATTGAGGTAAAAATTGCTTTGCTGAAAATTAGAAAATATTAATTTCCGGAATTTCAAACTAATTAATAAATTAATTTGGAATCATCTTTCACATAAATCACATCTTTAAATGACGATTTGCAATTAATGTTTGTGAAATGATGCGCGCAAATATTCGAATGGTGCGCTGATGAGGACTTCAAATTGCATCATGGTAATTTGGACGTCGATCGTGATTCCAATCATCGTCTTCAAAATCCCGAACGTGTCTGTCACAATTTCGTTATCAGTGCAGTGCAATCGGTGCCGAAACTAGTTCGCTGTTGGCATTCGGATGACATCCGCATTGCCAAAACGTCATTCGGTATCGGAAGAGCGAGAGTTTCTTCGATTGCGAACTTCGAGGCCAAGAGCAGGAGACTCCACAATACACGAACGTCGTATCTGTGTCTATATATTTAGAATAAGATTACAATCTATCGACGTGCGCTTCCTGCTTCGATGCGAGCTCCCCGTATGGAACACACTTATCTTTTAAACGAATATCGAGCACATCCACGAAAAGCACACAAAAGTTGCACGCCACGTTGCAATCGGAGCGAGGAACCGGAAGAAGATCGTGCCAGATGTATGTTTCTTGTTACGTGGTTTTCTCCTCGCGAGTTGGAAGCTTCATTGTCGATTCCAGTTTAATTTACTTCCATTTGAGGATCGATGCTGGAACTTCCTGCAATGTTTAGAGCAACGCAGTCATTCGCTTTGGATAAATATTTTACGTTCGAGGAAATTGTGTTATTCGTTTCGAGGTGTTCTATTTTCTGGGTTATTAATAAACAAATTTCAATCAAGTTGGTAATTCTGGATGCAAAATGCACTCGAGAGATATCTCGTTCTAAAAGGTTCAGAAATCCTGTTCCTCAAGCGTTCCCATTGGCTTTTCACAGAATTGTGAAACTCTGAAACAAATTACATTATACCAGGGTCAATCACTATTCAGAATTATTATGATAAATAGCCTTTTCAGATGGAATTTTTCAAATATCTAAACGGTAGTTGAAAGTAGATTAAATTTACAATAAAATGATGTCTGAATCATTTTCATAGGTCATCTAGTCACTAAGAAATAGTTTTCAGAAAATAGACTACATTCAAATAGGAAATCAAGTGTTAAAAAAGGAACATTTTAGATTTAATTGACGACAATGCCAATAAAATTTCTAGATGGAATTTTGGAAATTTCTAAACGTCAGTCGAAAATACATTAAATTACCTATAAAATAAATTTGGAATTATTAGAATTGGACTACCAGTTGCGAGATAATACACAGAAGATTAAGTAATCCTGATCACAGTGTCTAATTAAATTGAAGACATTACCAATAGGATTTCTAGATGGAATTTGGCAAATGTCTAAACGTTAATCGAAAGTACATTAAATTATCTATAATATAAGGTCTTAATTGTTATGATACGTCGTCCGGTCCAGAGATAATACATAAAGGATTAAGTAATTGTGATCATTGCGGCCAAGAAGATTGATGACAATATTAGTATTATTTCCGGGCGGAATTTCTTTTTCCAATTTACTCGTTCGTGAACTACAAAAGTTTGAGGACCCCTGCATTAAGCAATGTTGTATTTTCTCCGCAAAGAGATTTATTGTGTGTTATATTGAAAATGCCATTCTGGAAAGATGTACGCGACAAGATGGAAAAGTGACATGAATATAAAAAAAACACCAACGAATTACAAAGTGCTTCCAAAATAGACACCAAACAATTTCCTAATTTTCTGGAAATATTCTTATGCCATATTTTCCTGACATCCCGACAGGAAAATGCCAAGAATTTCGATGAACCTACTGTATACGAATTTCGAGTGTCTCTCTACTAACCGTTCTGAGAGCAGTAGGCGATTTTCTCTCGGCATGAATTCCTTCGAAATTAAAAGCTTCCGGGGGCGGCAGCATATCGGACATTTCACATCCCATCGGACCTTTGTTAATACCGACCAGGCACGAAGAGCAGGACCCTCGAAGACAAATACCCGACACACATTTCATACCCTCTATCCTTCAAGCCCTCCTGCTCTTCCACTCATATGCGAACCTTTTGAGTGCGGATTCGGAATGCCCTCAACGCTAAATGCTTGCATCAACACAACAATATGCGCGAATAAATTGCATTCCGCCATCCACGACCGCAAAACTGGTCGAAACGTGCTGATAACGACGCGTTATCCCATCAACACTTTGCCCTCGCCCAAATATCCCATTCCATCCGATCTCATCCATCTTATATTTACCAGCAAAGAACTAGAAGCGATTTTATCTGTTTGGGATATCCTTGTTGCAGGGATTGGAGCTGAAAGGACAAATGGTCTACTGTCCCGAATCCGATTCGCTGCTGTTCATCGGCTCGCCGTTCCTCGACGGGCTCGAAGGACTCACCGGAAATGGCCTCTTCATATCCGATATTCCGCTGCATGATGCCACGCGCGATGTGATCCTCGTGGGAGAGCAGGCTCGAGCGCAGGTAAGCACGATTTCCGGCCAAAAATGTTCCGCCACGAATCTTTCACTGTGACACAATTTGTTGCAATTTACATAAATTGCTCCGGGCGGAATTCGCCAATGCCGAGGAGAGATTTATTTTTGGCAAAACCGACAGCAACATCGTGTTCACAACACCAGTCCAAATTGATTTACGAGCGCACTGTGTCTGTTTTTTTTTCTGGTATTTCTCCGTTTCCGGTTTCGTATTGGGAGAAGTTATTGAAGGGTGAATTGTAGATTTATCTAATACGTGGGATTTTCAATGAAAATTTGGCTTAAATTTGATTTTCCATTTTTGATTTGCCATTTGGTCAACAAATATGATTAATAATCTTGATTTTGCATTAAGCATAGAAAATCTTGAATGTAGTTAGCTTGCAAATTAAAAAAGGAATTATCTGGATTTATTTTATAGTAAATTTATGTGCACTTGAAGTCCAAATCATTAATCTTTCAGTACTGAGTCATGAGAAGTCTCTTTAGTTGCTTGTCATTTGTAAACATACAGAACCCAGGACTAATTTGCTCATAACATTCGGGTCATCTGTCTGCAAATTTACTTGTTCATTAAGTTGATAATATAGTCATAATATTTTATTCTTTATCACATTAAAGAATAAAGACATACATCATTTCAAGTTGAACAAAACTGTAAAATATTTTAGTTCGGTCTGAAAATGAGTAGATAAATCAAGATGACCAACGAAATTTAAAAGCTTATAATAATAGTCAAAATTTCTGCAACAATAAATAAAGTCATAAAAAATCTACTTTTCAAAAAAGAATATATCTTCTATTTTCAATTAAAAAAACTAGAAGTTGATGTAAAATTGATTTGGCCGGCGCCTCCGCCAAAAAATTATCCTTCTCTAAATGAGAAAATCATGATCAGAAATTAATTTAAATAGGAAATTTGTTTCAAAAAGAACCTAAAATGTGCAATTTCAAGTGTAAAATGTATTTGGACATGATAACGCCGATAATTAATCACATTGAGCCACACGAATGAAATTTGCAACGCGCAATTAGCATCCATGATATGAGCGTAATGAATTTTTAACAAATTCGCAAAACGTGCGCATTCGAGCGGCCACAAATCGTAATTAAGTTGTTTTGCCTAGCGTTTAACATTCAGCTGAATTTTTGTTTGAGCGTTGTTTTTTTCTGGCAACTGGTTTGGGGGGCGGTTCGTTGGGGTCCGCTTAGCTTGCAACTTTTTTATCATTGACTCGACGCAAACGTGAGGAGCGTGCGGTGTAAATTCATCACGTTGGAAATTTGTCACGCGTCACTTACAGATCCTGGCGGAAATCTAATCATCACTCTCGGAGGCGGCAGAGGCGGCTGGATCTCGGACTCCTGCGGTATTAATGGCCGAGTGACCAGTTGGCTGCGTTCCCAAAACGCGGCCAAAGAGGTTTTATCTCGCGCTTACTTCGGCGCTTCCTCGCGCAAATGGCGTTTCAAACATTAATTTGCAGAGCCCCTCGTCATTCGTGAAGAGGGCGCCGCACAAATGATTTATTTGCCACTTTTCATAATGCCAGCGCAAATAGAATTATTCAAATTGAGAAAAATAATCCTTCCGGTCTGGGGAGCATCGAGGAGGATTTTTTCGCGCCTTTCAATTTGCATATTTTTAAAATGAAAAATATTAATGGCTTGGCTTAAATCTTCTTCCAAACGCGTTTATCGCTTAATTTATGTCATGAACTCTCGACATTCAAACCGAATACGATGAAGAAATTGAAACTTTTTATTCCTCGAGGTTACTCTGAAGTTTGGTTGAAATGTTCAATAATTTAGTTTGCATGGGAAATGCTTTTGAACTTACTTCATTTAAGTTTCCATTTGAACAACTTTTTAGAGTTAAATTGATGATGTTTATACACATCATAAATGCCATATAATGATATTCAGTAAAAGTGTATTTTTGCAGTATTTTTGTTTTGTCTTAAGAAACGAGCTGAAGTAGAGATTTTGAAGGCATATTACCATATTATCAGCTTGTTTCACAAACTATTTGTTGCTTACGGCTTGTGTAGAACCCACTTGGAGAGTTTCTCAGTCCCGAAGCAACAAGACTTTTCTTTACCAGGAAAGCTCGTACAATGGCCGTTCGTAAGATGAGAATAGCCCCTGGAATATTCACTACTTTCAAAAGTCTTGCGCTCTCATGCATTCTGGATACTCATGGGAAATTTAATATTTATCAACGTATCATGCATATATTGGCCCAGGTTTCTATATATAAGGTTCAATTCACTTACATATACCGAGTGATTGATTTTCAAATAATCAACCACAAAACGAACTTTTAAAAAAGAAAATTACTAAATCTTCAAACACACCACAAAATTCACAACTTTCTGTTTTTCTTTATAAGGAAGAAATATTATATTCTTCTCAAATCTAATTTGTCATTTTATTTGTGGAAAATTGTGATTTGTGTACGTTGTATTGCAAAAAATGCGACTCCTTTTACGACCAATAGAGCAACATTATTATATCATTCATGAATATAGAATATGTTAGGAAAGGCAAAGAGGAATGAAGTCACGAGACCGTGCAGAATGGTTAAGCAACCATCCACAAAATATATTACATGAATACAACACACATCGACGCAAAAGTCCGGAGGACACATGGCGCAAGGGTAAGGAAGGACTCGAGGAAGCAAGGGATAACGTACGAATGTGAAATATGAGCTGGGAAAATCAGCTCGTGCACTAAAATTAAATTACCTTTTGTTTCTTGCACAATTTCTTTCTGGCCAAGTGTACAAGCTTTTCTACTTAGGTTCACCTAAGTAAGTGCCCGGGTAATAAACACGTTTTATATTCATGGGTACTTTCTTTGCAATCAAATTATTGCTAATATTTAAAGGCGTATAAATTGCCCATTTCCGCCGAATGATTTTGTAATAAAAAATTTAAAACGCGTTATATAAGTTAGAAAATCATTGAGTGTCGACTGTGTTTCTGCAAAACAAAACAACAATTTACATTTATTTACAAAATTTATAGAAAACAAAATTATTAACTTGATATAAAAATTTGTAAGTTTAGATTTGCCCATTTGATCGGCGCCTCCGCCAAAAAATTTTTAGGAATTATTCTTAATTTCATTCATGCTCTTTAGTGTGTATATGTGTTTTTGCATTGTTTCTTTAAAACACAACAAAACTTTCATTTATTTACAAAATTTACCGAAAATAAAATTATTAACTTGATATTTGACCGGCGCCTCCGCCAAAAAAATTAAAGGACTTAGTCGCACTGATAACACTATTGTTTCTGATAATTTCTGACAAATAGCATTCGAAATGAACTTGACTCCTAAAATAAATATCGAATAAAAGGCTTTTTCCTGACCGAGCTTATCCTCTGTCAGAACAAATAAAACTTTCACTTGAAATGCAATATTCACGTGAAATAGGCGGCACTTTATACGAGCACGATATGAACGTTGAAATATTATTCTTTGGGACGTTCTAAAAATAACCACAAAAAGAACTAAGAAAACCCGAGGCAAAAGGATTCGAAAGACTCCTCTAAGAGAAACAATACTAAACTCACTGCTTTCGCTGATACAAGATGACACATCACACACTCAAACTTCGAATAAAAAAGAGATAAATAAAAACATTCGTTTGTTGCATATCAAAATAGCAAACGTTTTGTTCCAACCATTATTTTTTCGAGTATATTTTTTGCTGCCATTGCCGTTATTGCATTACCTTCACATCATACATTTTTGGCGAGAGCATTTCTTGATTGTTCATGTGAAGCAATGATTGCATTGGCCGAAGAAATGGCCTTCCAATGACGTTGTTATGGACGTCTCATTTTCTGCGTGCGTGCTTTATCTCGAGCTTATTGCGGAAGCGCAACAGCCATCATAATGGCATTCGCCGCACGAAGAAACAAGCAGGGAACTTGAAGGAAACGCGACACAAAGCAAGCAAGCAAAGACAGAAAAAATGTGTGTGGTAATAATGGACACACAAAAAGCGAACGCCTAATGGAAGAAGTAGGAAGACGCGAAGTGTTAATAGCACTTTCTAGTCGCGTGCGTACATTTTATCCGTTTGAACGGAGGCGGCAAATCCGTTTCAGACATTGTTCGCATTTACATTGACACCCCGTGCGAAGAGTCCTGGTTTCTGGTTACTGTCAACGTTGTCTGTGCGCGCTTGTCTTGTCTTCACTCACTTGCTCACTTAATGCTAGGACTAGACAGCGAATTGAAAACTTCTCGAGGAGAGTAAAAACAGACCGTCTGCAAGCTGCCACAATTCGTAAATGGGAGTCGTACTTTTTGTGGCAATTTCGATGTTGTTATCTTAATGTCTTTGGTCTCACTGGAAATTACCACGTCTTCAAATGCAAACTTTTCTGGAAGTGCCTAAATTTGACTCCGAAAGTTTCAACAAGTTGTTTTGAAATGTTTCCATGGAGTTTTTCGACGCTAATTTTTCAATTTGCTTCAGGATGGGCTGCGAAGACGAATGGACAAGTTGAAGAGCTCCATCGAGGAGGGAAATCGTGCTGTGGATAAAGAACGTGAAAAGAACGTCAGCCTGCTGCACTTAATTTTCCCTCCAGACATTGCGAAACGATTATGGCTTGGTAAGTGCACATCGACGCGAATTTGCATTTATTTGCGAGTGCAAAATGCATTTGGGAAGATGCATTCTCGAGACCTTTGAGGACGAACAATGCCCCAGAATTCTCCATTCGAGGACCACAATGTGAACCAATGCATTTCGGCCCGCATCCAACATCTATATAATGCGAATTTGCTCGGCGCAAATCTAATTTTGGCGTGCATCTCGAGGCTGCCCTCGCAAGTCGATTAATTTCAGTATCAAAGTCACAGTCGAAATCACCGCCTTGTTGACTATATAGCCACCAAAGCGCATAATGTTTGCTCAGTCCTTCTCACCCGGAAGGCGAATATTCAATTTCTGAATATCATTTCGATGAAGGTGTTGGCGGTTCCTTCATTTCACCTCGTCCTGATGTTGTCGGCATTTGACATTTGAAATCATGACGTCTCTCGACGTTTGTTTGCCTCTAAGCTGATCGTAGTTATCTGGCTTTTCTCAGGCGGTTCATTCACTAAACTAGTTTAATTCTGCGCATTCAGACCGAATTAATTGGATTTATGGGTTATTAAAGAATCCTTAGAAATCGTGACAGCTCATGAAGTTATTTCAAACGAAAACTTTGTGCCTCATTTTTATTTGAGATAGGGAAAATAAGGTGATTGAATTCGAGAAATGAAATTGTTGATGTGGAAATTTTGGGTGAAGCCACGAAAAGTCTGAATAGATGGAATTTCGATGCGCAACTTTTCTAGGCGAAACGATCGAAGCCAAGAATCACGAAGACGTCACAATGCTGTTCAGCGATATCGTTGGCTTCACGTCAATCTGCGCGACTGCGACTCCGATGATGGTGATCAATATGCTCCAGAATCTCTACAATCAATTCGACATTTTCTGCGGACAGCTGGACGTTTATAAGGTGAGTTTATCATCATCAAAATTCGATTTGTGCGGCCGTCCCTTTCGCATCGATCACATTCATAATTCATAATATGATCCCAAAAAATTGGTTCTATCTAGACAAAGATATCAAAAAATTATCACTATTCAATGAATTTTCCAGAAAAATCATTTAATACCCTACAAAAAGCAATGTTTGATTATTTAAATTTACATGAGACTTTTTAAAACAGAAATTTCTCATGTTTTGATATCTTTTAATTTTGGTGGAGGCGCCGGCCAAATGAACAAAATCAAAGCCTAATATAGAGAATAGTTCAAAAAAATTGTCTCGTCTGATAAACAATTACTCAACAAAACAATTTAATTGTCCCTTGAGCAAAAACATGTCGCACCTAAAAAACACTATTGCAAAAACTTTTAATTTGCGCACCAATATTTGAGTTCAATTAGTGACTAGAGAATTTATGCAGCAATTATTCCAGGTATTAATTTCGCTTCTTTATACGCACCTCATTACTTAATTATCGCAGAAAACATAAAAGTAAATTGCAAACAGCTAATTAAAATTAACGAAGGTGCTTCACTAGAAACTTATGTTCTCAAACATCATAAAACCCGTGTCTCCATGTTTGCAAAAAGTCAATGTTCATTACGCATTTATGCAGGTGAAGCTGGCGGATAAGATAGAGAGTTAGTGCTTAGTCCTGTTGAAAAATGCATTGGTAAGCATCGCGTGCCTGCAAGAAAATATTATTTGCTGGCGAAATTAATCCTCGCAGAAAATTGCGAAAACTATGCATTATTTGCGAAAACCCTCGAGCGCTTTTAATTAATTTACCTACTCCGCCACGTATTTCTAAGCCATGAAATATTAATTGTTCGCGAAATTAAATTTACGTGAACGTAAAACTCTACCGGGTAATTCTGTTTAACTTGGGGCGTTTCTCATTCCTAAAATAAACAAATTTGTTATGTTGTGTCTCGAAATTAATTCCATGGAAAAGTTTGTTTACTGCAATCGTAAAAATGCATTACATTTCTGCGAAAAGCTTCTAGAAATTGCAGCGAAAATTTTCCTATTTGAATTTTTGTATCTTTTATTATTTCTTACAAAAATTTTCCTATATGAATTTTTCTATCTTTTATTATTTCTTATCTTGAATCCCAATTAAAGAAAATTACATGATACTTAAATGTAAGACAAATAGGTTCCTGTAGATGCCCCTAACAGAAAACTGCAAACCCAAAGTTTTTAACAATTTGAACCACTTAAAAACAATGAAACTACTACACAAAAGTGGAAATTACGCTCGAATCTGAACATTTGTCGATAATTAATTGCTTCCTCTCTAGTTGCACTCCCAATCTCCCATTTCTCGTTTCTGTTTTTTGTTCGTTTCTTTGGTTCCCTGAATTCCTTTTACTCCTTCCAATTCGTTTCGTTGGAAAGTTTGTGAACGCGCGTCCAGCCGGAAAACCCACGCGCTTTCTTTCCCATTTCACCCGTAAATAACGCCCATCAAATACCACATCTAGGTAAACAGGAAGCAATCGGCGATAATTATTCTTGTCCTTTGTATTCGTGCCAAGCTCTGGGCGAAAAAAGCTCCGCATGAAAGCTCGTTAAAGCGATGTTTTCGCGAGCGCAACGAGAAGAGTGCATTTTTAAGTGCCAAAGATTTATTTAGTTGCTTGCAATTTAACGCTGCACATTTCCATGTTTAATGCCCATCGATTTTACTTATTTTTCGCGTAGGAAACGCTCGGTCTTGTCGAGTCGTTTCGTAATGCAATTTGCATTCTAATATGGACGCCTCATGGGGGCGGAAATCTACTCGCAATTAGCGACAAATTTGCAATTGAGATTCAATTAAGCGAAGAAATATGCAATACCCACTCAAACAATGCGCTCGGTAATTGAATTATCCTTGTTGCGAGTGTTTGTAGGACATGTCTATTACAATTCAATTGAAGTAATTTATGATCTCGTTTTAAATTTTTACAATACTTTAAAATAATCCGTAAATTCTCTATTTTATACAATTTTTTGATAAACAGGGAAATTTCTTATTTTAGAAGGAAAATTCTCAAATATTTAAATTTGAAATTCAATTTTCTAAGTTGTTTTTATTCGAAAATTCGAATCAATTGTTTTTGAGTTAAGCCTACTAAATTTATGATGAAGATATCACATAATTTCAAGATCTATTTTTGGCTAGGACGTAAATTATTGATGAACATGTTGCAGACGAAGAATCGATTACTCGAAGCTGTGGACACAAATATGTCTGCGCTATATCCGGTCCTCTAGATGAGCCCTTTTCCATTACTGCGCATGTTGCATGTTTTCTCAGCTTTTCTCATACTTCACAATTCCATTTCGCGAACGTCGAGACGAAAGACGCGCTCGTGCACGATTGTCACTTTTCTCTAATGCACTTTTTTACGACAACGTGCAAGATACCTAATTCCAGAACCCGAACCACCATCAGTTCGTTCGTGCGGTTTATGCCACTCTTACATTCTATTCGAATGGCTTATAAATTTCTACGGCTTCTTCGGGCGCATACTTAACTCTCATTTTTATTTCCTCGACTTACCACACTTTTTACCGCACACATTTATCATAACATCATTTAAGACATCCCACACACACACATACACACATTATGAAACATTTTATCGAATTTTCCCCATATCCTCATATCAAGTAGGAATTATAGCAAATGGTTGCTATTGGTAACCAAGCGAGTAGATGTCCTTAAAAGCTTTAGAGCGCCAAAACATGCTGTTGAATTTATCGTCGGTGATTTATGCACAGATAAAAAGTGTAATTTATTATTTAGATTTATATTCGCGCAGGCTGATGCGTATGAATCAGGGAATTATTATGTCGCATACAATTTAACTGTGCGCAATTAATAAGTTTAAAGTTGTGATTTATGTCCACGTCTCATTATTTATGTGCGTTTTTCTGCACATGTTGGCGGCTGGTCTAAGATAATCGTTATCTGCACGATTCCAGGTGGAGACCATCGGGGATGCGTACTGTGTGGCTGGAGGACTTCACAAGGAATCGACCACGCACGCTCAACAGATCGCCTGGATGGCTCTTCGGATGATAGACACGTGTAAATTGCACCAGACGCACGACGGCCAACCGATAAGGGTGAGTCTCAAGATGATTTATTATTTCTGCAAATATTACCACGTGCAGACGAAAATGAACCCAAGTCACTGGAAGGACCTCATTCTTGTATCCTCCCTGCATCCTTGTAGGTTAATTTAGTGGATACACTGAAGAAATTCGTGTATCCACCCAATTTCGCAATTCGCAATTACACAGAAAAGAAATATTTTGAAGTAACATCTTCGATACAAATGTTGAACAGATGAGACGAGTCGAGGGTCTCTCTAGATAATTAGATTTGTTTGGTGTGTACGATTTGATTCATGGAACAATGTGTTCAGCTGCTTCTAGATAAAGTAATTAAGTCTGATAAGTCCTTTGTTTCATAATTTAATTATTCTCGTCTTCTCCCAAAAGCAAATTGATTCGTTGTTATGTGAAACGCGTTATGTCTTGGGAAAGAAATCCAGAAAAATGTAATTTGATCAGGATGGAATGAAAATTAGTTTCCAATTTGCGAAAATGATTTTTCCAATTTTTCACTTCAAAGAATTATGCTTTGATGGAAATTCGTGAAAAATATACTGATTGAAATCTGAGTTTTTAATTAATCCCGAATTTCTGGTTGTTAATTTGCAAAAATTAGGCCAACTTTTTGCTTTTCATTTGCCTACTCGTTAGAGTTTATATCAATTCATCATTTCAACTAAAATATTTCCCTGTTCGTTGCTGAAAATTAGTTTATATTTTTTACTCGCCTCAAAAATTACCATTCAAAAACTCATCCATGGAACAATATCAATAATTCTGCAAACATATTGCAAAATGTGCAAACTTTTTTTGCTATCTGTCAAAATGTGTTGGTGCACATTGATATAACTGATGAAAATTTAGTACATAAATCGCGCAAACAGCGAGCATATCAGAGCAAATAAATTTAGATATAAAAAAAACAAGAGACGCATAATTCAAACGAATCCCAGCATCATAAATTCCATCTATCGCACCGCCTCGTGCATTCATATTAATAATATTCGCGATACCAATGAGTCTCCAGCCTTAGGCATTTTCTCAGTCGCTATCCTTTCATCTCCGGTCGCATTTCTTATATTCGCAAAAATTGCGCCCGATGCGAAACGCGAAAAAACATTTACGGAACGCGAACAAACGTGATGAATGGAGGCGAACTTGTTGAAATTGTTAGGATCTGCCAATATACGCACCGAATGGAACGAAGGGCGAAGAATGTATGGAAATATTGTGCGTTTCCATATTGAAGGGTTTCAGGGCGAACAAAAGCGCGCGGGGACTCGGAGCCTGGAAAATTCGAACCGAACGAATCAGAGGCGAATCATGACACGTTCCCTGATGAAAATTTAAATATGAAAGGCGACCGCTTAACCATACGGCAAACGTATACGAGACGTCCAACGAAAAAATGCCAACGAATTTCAATGTTTTTTTTTTGTTGGCATATTTATTAGATTCATCCCTGAAAAATTTATGGTTTTTTTTTGCCAGGATATTCTCCTGGAATAATTTATAATTTAGTAATCATTGTTACCGGGAAAATGTTGCTTGTTTATAGTTCGCATTGTATAATTTGATGTACTGCAATACGAGGAAGAAGTGGAAATGTATGTAAATGGGAGGAAAATCGATGCAAACTGTAATGGAAATTTGTGTGTTTGTTGTACTCTCGGTTTTATTGCTTGGGAATATTAAAATGTACTGCATGTTATTCAATTTAACAAGTAATGTCTCTATTAACGATATTTACTTTATTTTCTATGGTTTATGGAAAATGGTTTTGATACCATTTGCAATCATTTGCAGACTAATGGCGAACTATTTTTTGATTTTTGCGGAAATTAACTTGTCATTCAAATCTAGACAGGTTATTAATCCTAGATTCATCTCATTAAATTTACAAAATAATTTCCTCCTCATATATCAATAATAATCATTTTTAACTGCATTTCTTTTCAGTATAATTTTACAAGGATAACGATATCGTTTTGATATATTCAGAATTTTCAGAAAATTTACCAGAAAAATGTTTAGGAAATACATTTTATGCAATTTTTGCTAATGGGCTTTCAAATATATCCTTATCTTTTTAAAAATTACTATATTCCTAATTATGTTGCAACCTTTTCTCTGAATTCTAATGTGATTTTTTGTAATTCTATTACAGGAAACTAATAAAAATACCATGAGTAACTGTGTGAACCCAAAATAGCCCCAAAATTGAATCCCCCTCAGAAAAACGAAATTGTTGCTGCTTATTCAATGAAAGCATCGAAGTAACATTGTACATTTGTCACTGTTCCAGATGCGAATTGGTCTCCATACTGGGACGGTCCTCGCTGGCGTTGTTGGCGTAAAAATGCCCAGATACTGCATGTTTGGGCACAACGTCACCGTTGCCAACAAATTCGAATCTGGCAGCGAACCGCAGCGAATCAACGTTAGCCCCACAACCCACATGTAAGTGTCCTTTTATGTGTGTTTCCTTCATGTGATCGCATATGCCCGCCAACACTTCTCTACCCGTTTTTCTCCGGCTGCCCCCCACGCGTACATCAACCCACTCCGAAAGAAATCCTCCAACGACATCCTGTTTTCCACTCGCCGGATCCTTGGACGTGTGCGGCGCACTAAAATGTTTTCACTGAGTGCTCGTCTATAGAAAAGTTCGCAGTTCGCAACTTTAGACTCGCGCCGTTTTTCGTTTTTCCTTTTCGGCGAGGGTGGAAGATTTTTATGTCCACAATTCTGAACTACTTCAAAGTCAGCTTATTTCGAATTACTCTTCACTGACCCGAGTTGCACACTTCAATTCAGGACAAGAACCATAAAGCATACGGTTTCATGTTTAAAGTGGTCAAAATCTATAATATTGCTGGATTTGTAAAGGATACAAACGATTTTTTCGATTCAAGAAAAGAGCGAACTTTCGATGGAAAAATTTTGGTCCTTTGATATTTTCTGAACAACAAAATTAATGTTAAACCTACAAATATAATTTAATCATTGTTGAAATTTTTAAACCCTTTTTGTACAATAAATTTCTGTGACCATATTTAAAAAGATAAACAAAATTTCTCTTTAAAGTCATTCTTTGGAATAAATACAGATTACAGAAAATTAGCTTGATAAAAGACAAAAATTGTCCAGGATAATATGAAATAGTAGTAGATCTTATAGTAGATCCTGTTCTTCTTGTAGGACTTTAAATGAAAAAATGAAGAAATACTTTCCTTGAATAGAAAACCCATCTGCAGAGACATTATGTCAAAGAAATCCTTCATAAAGTATTTTCTTTGTGTGCAACTCCTGCAAATGCTGCACGTAATAGATAAGAAAACATCAGTACTCAAACTTACGAAGAAAGCTCAAAGAACTGCACTCCATCTTTGACTTGAAGCAAAACGAAACATTGTCCTTTTATTCCATCTACAACCTACACATCATAATTCTATTTGAGAACTATTCGTACATTTGATGTTTTGCCACTTTTCCAGACAGCCCGAAAACGTGCAACAATAACATTTTTAAGCAACCTGTCCAGTCTGCAGGACCTTCCACATAGAAGATATCTTTTTGCCATTCTTCTTCGTCTCTTTTTTTTTTCTTTGTGCACGTTGCTCGAAACGTATGAATCGGGCCAACATCATAAATATTACCTATCTATAAATTGCCATTGATGAAATATTCGCTCATAATAGGAACGCGTGTGTCGGGAAGACTGCCAGTAAAAGTACGTGCTTTCGCTGCGTCGACGACGTGCTCCATCCAACTTTTCGTCCTGCGCGAAGGACTCGCCGAAGCTGTCGGCGGTCGCCGTCATTCGAAGAAGGATAACGTCGCCCATGCCACCTCCGACGAACGTGGGCGTTCATTCTAATCTCGTTATAATAGCTTTATGCCGCCCCCGCAACTAGATTGATGACGCTGCGACGATGTATAAATAATAGGTGCAAACCTCCGACCGGTTCACCTTCATCTTCAAGCACTCGAAGGATTGCAGTGAGGACTAAAGTTTTTCTGGGCATTGTGGTTTTTTCGGAGTTTTATTGATACACATGGGCATAAATCAACTTCTTATTCTTGCACAATGATATATAATATGGTGGACGATCGTGGTCTATCAAAACTTAAGGACAGAAGGAGTTCAACATTTGAAACTTGCAAATTCAAATTGAAACTAAAGATTAGTTACCAATGAATTCTGAATTTAAAATGTCCAGATATCATTTGAATCATTCTCGAAGGTCAAGGTCATTTGGAATTTTCTACTTATAGATCAACATTTGTTGCATGCTTTTCAGGTTTCCTTAGTGTTCTTTTCATCGGAGATGACATTCTTATAATCTAATACCTATGCTAATGTTTGAAATTTTACATATCAATAGATTATCGATTGTTAGGATTCCTTTGAAGGTCAATTTCTTTAGAAACTCTTCAGTAAATTTGTATCATTTTTAGAATCAACTTCTTCTAGAATCCAGAATTTCTGAACTTTAACCCTGATGACATAGTATGACGTAGTATGACAAGTATTTATTTCTTTAGTGATCTACTGATGATTCTTCAAGTTCCAAGGATTCCTTGAAGGTCCAATAAATTTTGGAATGATTTCTCCAGCTTTCAGGAACCTTTAAAGGCTCAACATCTTTGGGAACAGTCAGTATCATAGTACCTCACCTAAAAACTTAATTTTCAGTTGGAACTTAGCCTTCACCCACGATGACCTGCATCATTCCATCCATTCAGAGGTTATTTTTTGCAAAGACCTGCAGCATTCTCGATGGAGTTTACAACATTGAATGCACTTAACGTTCCGGCTCGTTTCCCCTGTTGCAGACGGCTGGTGGACGTGAAGGGCTTCAGCTTCGAGGCGCGCGACCGCAGCTACCTCCCCAAGGACTTTCCGGCGAACGTTGAGGGTACGTGCCATTTCCTCACCGGATACCATCATCCATCGGTGGCGCAGGATGCTCCTCTTGGCAAGCACGTCGAGGCAGGCATCGCCGATATTGGGCTCAAGTCAGACCCGAACTAATTTAAGTCTAATCACTCACACCCACCCACATACACACCCTCTAGACTTGAGAACACGCTGAAGACACCGAAGACAGCAAAAACCATGCAGAGTCCCACGCGTGCAACTCGTCCTAGGATGAAAATGTCAGCAACTTTTTTCCACGATGACATCATCAGCACTCTGCACCGATGAAAGACAGACCATCCGTAGTAAATTTATTAACAAGCGAAAGTTTCAGAAAGGAGCTCGACTAATCCCCGAAACGCGTTTTCCAGCGCCCCATTTATTACATCGACTTTGTCATCAGACTCTGAAGCATTGACGGGCATTTTTCTGAAACTTTCATATTTTTATTTAGACTTTGTGCACATTTCTACGCAAGGCGAAAGATCGACAGCGCTAACAGCGTTATGCAAAAACAAAGGGGCGAACTTTCAAACTTGTTAACTCTATTAGGACGCGCACACACACAAGTTTCTATTGGTTCCTCGGGTTTCATCATCGGCTCTTCTTCTTCTTCATACTCATCGCATTGAAGCAACAAAGTGCTACTTACGTATATAAAATCTCATAGCTCATTTGATGATGATGACGCTCTCTTTAGGCGAACGTAATGAAACGAAACCGGAAACCGAAAATTTCAAGGGGAAAAGTATTAAGCGACAACTTAATGATATTTAATCCAATTGGCCAAAAAACCATGTAAGTACGTGTATATACTGACTAAAATTTACTACTAATTACTAAAACTAAAGGATACTATGCTAACAACCTTATAAGTTTAAAGCTGTATTATAGGAGTATCGGATACAGGTGGTTCATGAAACGGGTGAAGTTTGGAAAAGTTCACTGCAAATTGAATCAAATAGATTAGAGCGACATGAGGGTGTACATATGCGCGACGTTTATCATAATCAAGGAAACTTTCAAGGATGGGAAAGCGGGATTAGATTGGATAGCGGCTGCTGCAGGAATGGATGCTTTATTAAATTTTACAAATTGCGATCCTTGACAAATATAGTCTGGAATGAATGGATGGTGGGTGGGCATATGGATGGAACAATCGTTTGCGAAATTTGATATTAAGGATTGTGTGTTGGATGCACCGCGTGCGCGATGCGTGTCGTCTTAATTAATTTGCGCGAGATTAATTGTTGGGTTATCCTTCGTGGGCATGGGACCTTTTGCCCGAAGGGCGTTGGGATTAATCTACGTACCACTGGCCGATAAAACCACTATTGGGTTCTCTTAGGATGGCAAACGAAAATTAAATGATCCTTAATCTCATTGTCATGGTTTGCTCATCAAATATTTCCTAAATTATTGGGGTTATCTCATAAACTGGATGATAATCGAATTTATTAAGTAACAATCAATTATTTTGAGATTATTATTATCTATTTTCAATTGGATTTTCTAACATTATCTAATTCTATGCCATGTTGATATTGGAAGAAAATTTTATTCAGGCTCTTTCTGACAATTTAAGGAAACACCTGAAAATTTCAGTTTTAGACTCTTGGAATAAAAAAATCTACTGTTTAGGCTAAAAAGTTATTAAATTTTGGTAAAAAATCCAATATTTTACCAAAACATGTGAAACTTTTATCTAAAAAGTTCTCTGAAGAAACTCTAAGTTTCCTATGAATATGTTCTTTCTCCTGGATTAATGAGGAATTATGATCCTGTAACAAAACAAAGCTTTAAAGATTGTTATATCAAGTTAATAATTTTGTTTTCGGTAAATTTTGCAAATAAATAAAAAGTGTTGTTAGGCTTTACAGAAACATTGCAGAAAACTCTGAAGAAAATGAATGAAATAAAGAATAATTTCTATAATTTTTTTGGTGGAGGCGCCGGTCAAATGAGTGAAATCTAAGTTATTATCAATTACTTTGAGAAATTTTGTCAGCCTCCCATTCCTCGATTAATCAGAAATTATGATCCTGTAACAAAACTCCGAAAAAACACGGGAATTAAGAGCAAAACATTCTAAGATTGACTAGAAGAAATATGAGATTAAGTGCTCCCGAAAGCAATTTATCATCATTCATCAGCAAGTGCGAAAAAAGTGGATCACAAGAGTTCAAAGAACAAAAAAGCTTTTTAATAAAACGGTGTTTACCCGAAGAAACGACAAATGTGCAATGTGGTGTGCAGTTTGGCGGCGGTTTCCACCGGGGGCGGTGGTGAGAAGCCAGCGCGACCGCATTTCCGGTACTCTCCCAGCCAGCTTCCATTTAATTCGCGATGCAGAAAAAGCAAAACAAAGCGGAACCGCAGCCAAGAAATATAAGAATTAATAGTGCATACGCCCTTCTGCACAATGCCATTACTCATTCGCCCTTTTGCTGCAGCGACCGAGCTGTCCTCATAATTTTAAACAAACTATAATTCATCTGCCCACTTGCTACAATGCATAATTCCTTAATTACTTCCACTAATCAGCAATTAGTTGCAACGACTCTCCGCGTACTCGTGATAAATGAGGAAGCATTTCATTAATGATTTTTGCACTTTGTAATTTCCAACATTGAAACCTCATTTTTTTGTTTTTTTTTTTTTGAAATCGTCTAGATGGGGATTTTTTCGGATGGTTAATCGGCAATTAAACTAGCTTTTAACTAGCCCGGTTACGTGCTGTTCTTAAATCACGTAGGATTGACTTTTATTACGCCATCATTGATTGAATTCGTGCCATAAAACTAGCTTCAATCGCCTCTTGGAGCGCTGCTAATTGATTATTGCTATTACAATGCCTTCACGTGAAGAAAAAGCGCAATAAATTGTCCGACATTTCGTAAGAGTAGAATAGAACTGGGGCGAACGATCGAGACACAGAGTGGAGATTGGAAATTTTGTTTTGAATTTCAAAATAGATCCTTCGTCGGTGACATTAATGGATGGTGGTCCTGAATAGTTGCCCGAAGAGATGGAGGACAAACAGGACGCTCAATACGGACCGAAATAAAAACGTGCCGAAATTGCTCGCAAACGGATTTATTTATAGAATGCAGCCTGATTCTATTGAACCCGATAATGATTTATTCGTTAAGCAACGTCCAATGGCCGCATTCATATTTGAAATTAATTTCATCCGTAAGGGAAGTTAACATCATTAATTATTTGCGTACAAAAAGAGTGGAAGTCATGAATGTTAAAAATTTATTCATTTTATTCACTACGAGTATATTATGCATCAAGGATAAAAGGATAAGGATAATTTCTCTTATAATTGAAATTTTAACCTCTCGCCTCATGGAATTGTAGTAATAAAACGATGCAGATAAAATGTGCTCATAAAGGATCTTTTTAAATTTTACTCATTTATGCAGGATTATATTTTCAAGAGTAATAATTTAATGTGAATTTATACATCTCGATGATTTCTCATGGTGACATTCAAAGTTGCTTTATTGGCTGGAAGATGGCTTTTATTGATTATTAAAATGCAATCGTAAAATGTTGAATTGATGGCATTTGCATATTTTAAAGCTGATTGATGGACCCATGACGGATGATTTCCCTCCCGAAACTCACACAACTAAACGCGAATATAATTTAGTACAAACGAGCGTTGTTTTTCCCATGGATTCGATCGCGATATTGAAATTCTGAACCAAGAGCATACATCATGATATTATGGATTGCCCGCCATAAAAATAGACTGCTCGCTCGTAGTTCTTCGGAATGCAAGCTGCAATGCGCACCAGCAATAAAAACATTTCCAGCAGATCATAACGTCTGATAGCTGGAGAATGTACGACTGAAACTTGTACCGAGAAATATTCCATCTTCGTTGCCCCAGCCAGCGAAATATCGAGGGCCGAATAATAAAACGCTGAGTTATCCTTTTTCGCCTTAGTTGGCGGTTAGTTTTACACCAACGAGATTCCTCCTGCAGCCGCTTATCAATTTTCATCATTTCTTGCCCGAGTGTTTGCGCGCTCATAATTCATTTATTGGCGTAAATTACGTGCGGATTTCCATCATCCTTGAAAGTTAATTGAAATAGCGCCGAGTATTTGCAGAAATTGCACCAGCAGCAATGCGAATATTAATTGATCTATCAGTATTAATTGATTGCTTCTCATTTTGGAGGGCAATTAAAGTTGTAAAAAATGACTTGCGAATCGAATTGAAAACCCATCTTAGATATGATGTAAAGATATCGTGCTAAATAGTTAAATTTCCAAAAGAAAAATTCTAGAAGTGTACATTAAGGACCAACATTTTTAAAACTAAAACTCGCTAATCTCGTAAATATCCTAAAGCTATCCTTGCGTGTAGCTTAATACGCAGAAAACGTACTTTTACACTAAAAGTTAAGTGTACATTATCCTTGAACATAAATCTAGCTATGAAACTAAGCAAATTGTAAACGGTTATCGCTGGTCGTAAACATTTAAGTTTCAACGTGTAATCCAAAGAATATTGACTTCAATTGCTAAATTTTACGCATCGATATCAAAATATCTAAACTTACAGAAAGCTATCCAAATTTGTAAATATCGAAGAGAACTCTACGAAATGTTGTTCCATTGTAAAATTTATTGAGTTGCTCTTAGAGAATTTTACGCACTTATTTTGATTGAATCGTGTGACATTTGTCGAACAATTGGAAAATCTCTTCAAAAGCGTTTGTTCTAAAACTTTAGAAAGCTAATGATTCGTCTGCATGAATGCAACTCCCAATGGTGATGATGAATACGTTGTACGTCCAAAGAATACCCGCTGATGATGATGATGGTCGCCTCCCGAAAAAGACGGGAAAAACGCGAAATGCGGCGCACTCAAAAGCATCATCATCGCTATAATAACAATTATGCATTAGCATTATTAGGCTATTCTTCATCCCGGCACTTAATCTGCCCGTTTAGAAAGGCAGCGTGCTTGAAGCTCGCACAATGGTGCTTGCAGCATCCCGTTTTCGTTTCGTCCTCCGCGCCATCATCAGCATACATCCCACCATGTTGGTTGGCGCGATGGTGATTATTATTATCTTTAGTGAGTTATCTGTGCGAACGAGCGCATCCCGAACGTGATGCAAACGCGCCGCGTTCCAGAACTCCTCCTGGAAGCTCTCCCAGCTTGACGTTTTTTCGGCGTGCGTCCTCTTGTTTATCCCGCATCTCCCGTAATTCCCTCACATGAAACGGCTGTGCTTGACGAAATGAGTTTGCGGTTGAACTCGCATTTGAAATTGTGCGCAATGCGTTTCATTCAATTATTATCACTATATTGTTGATCACTTGCGGCGCTTTCATTTCGTCGTTGGTCGAGGAGGACATTTTATAAGGAGGACGTTTTGTTTGGGGACATTTTACGAGCGCACGCGCCGTAAATATTTATATCCTTTCAGCTGGAAAATTAAGCAATAATTTTCTACGAGGGCGGGACTCGTTAGGAAAATTTTTCATTTTGATCGATGCAACCCTCTAATGAACTCTTCGCGACGAAGTAAACTTTGTGATATTGCTTTAGTCTATCTATACTGAACAATAAAATGTAATCATAATTTTCGCGCTTAATCATCGAGCGTATGCTGAATTACTACCGCATTGGTGCATTGTTTAATTAAAACCAAGCAAATGACATAAATCATGGTCGGGTCATAATTATGGTCATTTCGGCTGCAACCACCGACGAGGAATCCAATGTATGCTTGCAAACTTAAACAAATACTATTACTATCTAGCTTCTATACGCTCTATAACCTAACACGATAGTTTACACACTATGGACTCTACAATAATAATACCATTAATTTTAAGCGTATTACTAATGCTAATAAAAGATGATGAATTTATATATGTGAACACGTAATAAACAATTTGAAAGATTGTTCTATCTGCGTTGAATAATATATTATGCAATAGAATATATCCATGTTTAAATACAAGCTTAGTTTGCAATTTGCGTTCAATTGTAAGCCTCTTCATTCCAGGATGACATAATTGTGCAAATATTTGCACCATGTTTTGTTGTACTCTACTTTATTAAATTTATCCAACACGAACATTACTTATTTTCATTCTTAGTGAAAAACTTAATTCC
>JARJDZ010009718.1:0-19236 GCA_030264555.1 Aleochara sp. GC000083
TACAACGAAGAATAACAACGAGAATATGAGCAGTTTCACTACAATTGCTTTCATCTCGGGTTAATTGCAATGACTCCAGGCGAATTTATTTGCAACTTGACCAACATCATTACAATGAATGCTTCGGTTTATGAATCCAGGATCATTATGAAAGTTATGTAAATTTAAATTTATAATTTTATGTCTAGTTTTAGCTTGTATGTAAAAATCTTAATTATATTTCATATCCTTTAAAATCCCCTTATTTCCCTTACTAAAAATGTAATCGTAATTTTTGCAATAATCTGAAAACAAGAAATAATAATTCGGGAAAAAATAGTTTGCAGAATCGGTAAAAAACCTGAGATATTTTAGTGATTTAAAATTGAGTAGGACTTGGACAACTTTGGACAATGTACATCAAACCGGAATGAAATTTGGTTGACATTCAAATTAAATGAAAATAAAGAATGTAATATAATGTTGTAATTGCAGATAATATAAATAAATATGGACTGAAACTTAAATGTTAGAAATTCTTAGTTTAAACAATTATGGATATTATTAAAAAGGATATGATCACGTAGGACACTGAAAAATATTTTTTCTTGGCGACTGAAACAATTTGCTAATTTAAATCCTTAAAAAATTTGATCAATTTTGGACAATGAATTTCAAATCAAAACATGATGATAATTGAAATGATCAAGTTAAATAATTAAAATGAGTTAAGGGAGTAATATTTACAGACCAAACTGGAGACAAATTATCCACGAAAATATTCAAAATTTAAACAACAGTAACAAGGATAATGAAAACGTGATTTACTTTTTTTGGAAGAGGACTTCAATTGTAAATATGAAAGTCAACTTTGACCTTGCAATAACTTCGCAATAAATAAATGTATTAAATTTTCTTATGTGAAACATCACTCAAGACAAACCTCATCGTAAGCTATTTAACAATAATTAAAGCAAGTAATTTGATGATTACGTATGAATATCAAGAAGGCTTTACATCATTTTAATATACGATATTATAACGCCCATGTGGTTTTTGGGGCTTTACCGCTTCCTTCAAGTTCTCTCATATGGGTGGCTCGACTATTATTATTATTTAATTACGGCATAATTCTCGAATTGCGTTTGAGCGTGTGTGTACTGCCATCTCTTTGCATAGCAGATCTGTTAACGAGGTGTGCACAAATGAGCTGGATACGTACAAATTATACGTAGGGCCGAATGGGGGGCACATTCCCAGATGAAACATGGCCGCCCACAGGAAGAGTACAAACACAAACAACAACCGTGTGCGAAACGCGCGAAAAGGAGAAGTGTGAAGACAACCGAAAACATACTTTAATGCATACGCATACGCGAGGCGCACGAATCTGATAAAACTAATCCCGGAAGCGGCGTTAATTATTAAATATGTGTACACGAGTGTCGACAGCACGAAGAAGTGAAGAGGGCCTTCGCAGCCGACTGAGTAGGCAAAATGTCAGAAGAAAGCTTCATGGCTTATTTATCATGTTTTCAATGTAAATACACAATTTCGTATGTTCCACATTAATATCAATTAAGCAACTTTATCCCTTGCAGAATTTCTAAGCACTTCTATTAATATTATAGTAGTTGGTAAATTTCTTTGCGTGGTTTACTCCAGAGTTGAAGCTGAAAGAAGTGAACTATCAGACTCAAATATCTGAATGTGCCTTTTGGCCCTTATCTTTATCGATTCGTTTGGGTCTGCACGCATTAATTCAGCTCAGACATGAAGAGATAACGAAGATGTCAGCAGGGAATATCTCCATCCCTCGTCAATTCAATGATGTGCATCCACAAAAACGCTTCTAAATGGGAAAAGAAATGCTAAATGGGTTCTAAATATGGATGCACCCTCGGGACGTACTCAGGAGCTATTTCCAACTGAGAACGCACGCGTCACTTCTTCGCATTGAAACAGTAACTTGCAAAGAATTTGGTTTATTTCAGTTATTTTCGTGTTAATTTACGACGCTGGGAATGCAACTCTGTTATGTATGACTCCATGGAGTCTGGAGTTGAAGTGAAGAAATAGTCATCCCCATGACATTCAGCAAGCTAATAAAAGCGACGGGCACCTCTTCAACCGGTGAGCACGCAGTAAGCAAGCAACCCAACAAACAAAGACAAGAAAGGGCCTTATTAAATAAATTTATTTGTCGCTACTGTTCAAGCCGAGCTTCTTCGTGGAATAAACTCGCGCAGCGTGGTGAATTATTGCTGAGCCTCTGTCGGTCATAAATATGCTCTTCCTTTAAATTTCTTAATATCCAAATAGTGTACAAAAGCCCCCCAAGGTCTACTATCCATGTTTCAAATTCAGATCCATGGTTCTTCTGGGATTTGGTGTGGATTTTGATTTCAAAAAACTAATATTTGTTTATTTGTTTTATCGGATGAAGCAAACACATTTGGAAAATTGGGTCATCAAAAATGTAATTTCGGCGGGAATTATTGTACATACAAAACAGTGATAAAATTCTACCATGAATGAACCTTGAAGGAATTGACGTTCTCATGTCTTCTGACTCATTGGACATTCAAACGAGAATGCGTTGGGCAATGAAAATATGTACGCACTGCGTTGCTTATCATAAAAAAGCGCTAAAATATGGGGAATCATCCATGCCCAACTACCGCCCATTATCTGCATGCAAATATAAGAGAAGAATGGCAAAAAACTACGGAGATAGTAAATGTTTTATCGCTGATGTAATGTATCAATGTCCCCAGCATTTTTTTTTGCTCCACTCGTCGCTCCCTGACTTATTCTGGATACATTTAGATACGCGGCCAAATTTGTACGCATCTTTCGGAGCGGCGGCCATTACCAAGTTAAATTCGGGCGCGCTCGTACGGAATTACAAATGAATGTCATGTTACGGCGCTAAAAAGCAATTTTCTGATAACGCCACCGACGCAAGAAATGCGATATCGATATTATTACGCTGCTACAACGCCGGAATTAATTTCGAATTTTTCATCATCGGACGTTGCTTCCTTTATGCCACCACGAAAGCCGCCTCCTTCAGGCTCTGCCACCTGACACCGGATACTTTTTTCCAGAGACAAATAGCACTTCTTAGATTCAAATTTAATAACAATATTACCACAAAGTGCTTGAACGTGAACGTTTTCATTCAATTTATTGAATTTACCATCTTAGGAGCTTACTGAGGGCTTCTGCAGTTTGGTAACTTGGAGGACTCACCTTAATCGGGACGTCAGAGCACCGTGACGTTACACACACGCTGCAACAAAAGAAAAAAGATGTTAATTAGCTGCGTTGTACGACGAATAGTTTTGCACGGCAAACAGATAATTAAAGGGAGTTCATTTCCAGGACAAAAAAAGAGCGCTGAGTTGTCACTTGTCTCGTGCATAGATGCATTGATTTACATTCTACAATGTCATTAATTAAGTTTTGAAGTGCACACACTTCAACTTCATTTCGCATCAGAGCACGTAACATTTTACCAGTTTTATCAAAGGCTTTGTCATATTGTCAAACTGTTATTATTCTCGGCTTGCACAAACGAAAACCAATGCGCGACCAACATGCAGTAACAACACATTGTCATTAGAGCCTTCTTCACTGATGATGGTACTCGATTCATGTACGAGTATGTACAGTGTTCGCCCTTTATCAGCTCATTGTTTAGTATAAAGACTGTATCATCTTTTTTCCCGCGAAACATTCTTGTTAATTTCATGGTAGTTTCACAAATCTCTGCATGAGTTGAAATATTTCATAGTATAATGTTACCTGAAATTCTTGTTGCATGGTAATCAATATATTGAATTACATAAGCTTGAGTTCAAATATGCTTCAATTGCGAATTCATTTTCTTTTCATTTGAATTACAAAAACAAAACAACAAATGAGTTCAGTGGAATGTGTATATTTCTTGGTTTGTGTAAGGTTTACAAAGGCTTTAATTCGTATGGACTTTGGATGGTGCATTCATAAAGAAAGAGTGCAAAAATAATGCAATGTCGGAAATTCAATGCGAACGTGACTTTGAGCATAACTTCAAAGTGGAAATGAATACTCAATATTTCCTTGTAAAGTGCATCGCAAGTTGACATTGAATTGCGAATGATAATTATAAATTAAAGTAGTAGTGATTACTGGAAAATATCACCTTGATGGTAATAAAATTCATGCTTCAGAGAATTTGCAAAATTATCAGTAATTCAAAAATTACCAAGGTAATGTGACACAAAGAAAAATTTTTGAGAAGTTAATTTTCTCTGACAAATCATGAAAAATAGTTCTTAATAATTGGTATTGAGATCATATTACCAGTTGAAGAAAACGTTCTATTTATAAAACAAAAAGAATTTCGTAAATAAGGAAATGTAGTTGATGACAAAATCCCTGTAACTTCAAGAATCCAAAGGCACCAATTTTAGACTTAAAATTGTCACTTAAAGCACGTTTCCTAGACGATTTATCTCCATACTAACAACTTCCGGAAATGCAGCTTCACTTCACTTATTCCTATTGGTAATACCATTGGGAATTCATTCTCTCAAAAATAAATGTTGTTTATCCTTGGCAAACTAAAAGTGGATCTCTGCTCGGATCCGAGTAAGGGATCATTTTAATTAAGATAAATACCAACTTGTACAAACTGGATTAGCGGCACCAAGAGGAGAGAGCGAAGCAAAGCGGTGACTCTTGAAATTTTAAAAAGTATTCCCAACGCCATCCGGACAAGAAGACAACACGCCCAACGACACCCAAAGCGGAAGACAAGCGCCCAGCTCATTGTGTCCCGGCTTGTTTGTTGTTCCAGGATTTTTCTCAATTTAAATTTAAATTAAGTTTCAAGAAGTTTTACCGACCATTCACAACTCTTTCCTCGGACACGTATCCTCTTCCTGTGCCTTTCGCATGGACCAACTCCTCGAAGGAGGCTGCGAAACTTCGAAACAGGAAGACGCCGACAGCAAACACCAAAGTGGGAAGATGAAAAGTCCTCTTAATTTGAATTGCTTTCGCTTATTGTTAACAAGGGAGAAGCGTGAGGGTTATGAAGACGGTCTAACATTACATAAATAATTTTTGGTAGGTCTTGTAATCTTTGGCCACAACATCTTCATTTCCGTCCTGCAATTTCACAATTTCTCATTTTGAAGTGTTAGTTCATTAAACTCATTATCACCAGCCATACTTCGATAAAGTATTTATAGAATATTGGAAACAAAGTAATTGCGTAATTGCATTTAAACATTCATCGAAGGTGTGAGTTTATAAGTCGATTGACAAGATTTCTTTTCGTATTGAGCAACAATATTACTCACTTTACGTGATGCAACTTTCTCGGTAGCTCGCTGTGAAACAAAGCAAAAAGAGAAAATGCAGGGCAACATCATCATTATTGACGCAAGAACACAATGATAAACATAAACGCCAAGCATCCAATTCTGAAGACGATGCTGATTTGAACTAAGTATGGATGGTTATTAAAGATACTCGACCGGGCAAGTTTTCTCCACTCTTCACGCAATTGATGCCTTGTCTGCATTTGCGGTTTACAGTTACTTGCAGCGAATTGCAGTTAAAATTTAATGATGCCATTGCAACCAACGAAGATACGAAGAGATACATCGATGGGTGAGAGCCTTGAGAGTGCTCGCTGCAGATAGAGCTGCAATCGCACTTAATTCTCCACTCTATTAACGTTAATATGTATAATTGGATGGGCAATTAATGAAACTAGACCAAAAAATAATTATTCTAGAGTACGTTCAAACCGACTCAATCAGCTACCACTTGAGAAGCAGCAACAAAGTTCAATTTTTGCATTTCTGTCTAAACCACTTGATTGTCATTATCTGTAAATTGTTTCCACTTAATTGAAATGTGTTCCAGAAAATGGTCTGTTGATCAAACATGAATCGTAAAAATTTTCAGTGAGGATTACTTATTGAATATGCTTCTTGTTCAATAGTGTTGGAAGTATGATTGAATTAAAGTGCAAAAAACGACGAAAGAAATTGTCGCTTCACATCAATTGAATGCAATTTTGAACCGCAAGTGAGTCGGCAGTATAGATGTCGTTCAATAAGCCAGTAAATGAGTTCCTTCTCGACCGTTCGTTCTATTTCTGTAATCAAATAATGGACTTGTTCTTGCCGCGCGCGGCATGTTACAATGGACATTTGCGGGATTATTATTTCCGTTTTTAATGGGAAAAAATTCAAACTGGAAATTATTTTTGAATTAGGCAGTAAGGATTCAATGAGCAGTAATGAAGCGAATCCGTTCGTCGTTTGCCACGCAGTCTTTTTGAATAATTCACGATTTCCTGACACATGAAAACATGCAATTCAACAATTTTTCAATGCTTTCCTACGAAAGTATATAAAATAATTATATAGCTGAAGAAATCAATTCAATTTACTTTTCACTGCCACGACAAAAAAAAACAGAAAACTTTCTCATCGACTTCACGTTATTTGCTCGCTAGGTCCAACTTAAACATTGCCTCAATTTGATTTGGAAATAACTCCACTCCGCGCGTGGAAAACTCCCTCGAGTTTGAGAAACTGTTATTTCGCCATGAAATCCAAATCCAAGCTTTGCTCGATTGTGACAAATACGTTCTTATATCGGGAAGCGATCACAACAATTCATAACGCAATAAATAAGGACGGATTGCAACTCGACGAACAATCATAAGCGTCGGGTTGTCGTTCAAACATCTCCGTTTCGTATTGACTCTACCTTCAACTTCACTCGAGGAGAGTTTCCTTCACTTTATTTTCGAGGAAGAAGACGATGACGGTCGAAGTGCACCAGAGGACAAAGCGTCCAGAAAATGAAGTTGCTTGTAAACCGTAATAAAGTTATTCGACTTGTTTTCCGATCGGCTGCATGTTTTTTGCTTGCTTTGCTAACCCCATACTCTTCAATGTGCAAGAAGAACAAGTGAGAGCCGCAACGCGTCAAGACCACACAAAGATCTACCTACCAACGGACTAATAAAAAAAATCGTTGTGTCGGCATCAAAGGGAACTTCTTGAAAACCGAAGCTTTCAGGTAGAGTACCTTGAAATGGAAGTTTTCAGAGAGTATAATTCGGAGAAACCGAAATATAGAAAAGTTGATTGATTCACAAATATTAGAAAGGTTGATAAGGGGAGCTGAATTTACATAAAATGTGGGGCAATTGAGTCAACGGACGATTAAATTATTTATTGAGAGTATTCGAAATTCTACAAAATTGTATGAGTCACTAATATGATAGAAGATAAGGTAGAAAATCAATAGGTGTATTGGGTTGGACCAATTTGAAATGTAGCTGAAGCTTGAACAAGAAAGAGATTTTGGTAATTCAGTATTGAGCTAAAAGATTCTTATCCATCCAATGAGAACAATGGATCCGTTGGTTTGACTTAATTAGAAAATATGAAAAAAGCAAACAGGCCACTGGAAATTTTTGAGGTTAAAAGTACCCACATGTTAAAACCGGTAACTCGCGAGTTGGACAACCAAGTTGAAACATCTGAAACAATAAACCGAATAGTTCCACGTAAAAACCCAAGCAGCAAAAACGAGCCATGGAGTGCAGCAGACAGAAAAAAAGGACCAAACGAACATCCCGAACTAGCCGGCAAAACCTCACTTCTCCTCGGCAACCGCTCGTGCATTGTTTGTGTTTCTGCCAGTGGTCTAGTCCTCTGGTCCATGTGGACTTTTCGCTGGTTGTCCGCACGCATGCATGAGCGTCCTCTGGTGCATTCTCTTCTGCATCCATCCATCCCCAACACTCCCAGCAATTCCAGATAAACACTAACTATGCACATCCACAATGGGCACTCGAGCAACAGCATTCGGACCTGCCCGCTGGATGGATGGATGTGGCGTTGGATGAGTCGCAGCGCAGCCTCTTTTGGCTTCTTTGCTGCTGCTGTTCCAGCAACACCATCGAGTCCCCCGTCAACAAAGCCACGCGAACGAACGAATCCTCCAGTCCAAACCCAGGCAAATGCCGAGTATTGTATTGGCTGCATACAAAAGAGAACCCAGAGAACCATCAACTACTGAGTTCTTCGTTGAGGTGCGCGCGGAGCGAGATGAGAATGCGCGCGATCACGTATGAAGCGGTCAGTTGCCCTCATGATTCGAGTCGGTGACTCGCTCTTTCAAAGCTTATGGCTGCACACTAGGTAGACTTAGTACCAATGCATTTATTAAAATAATAGTTCACTAACCTACACTGAAGGCTAAACCGGTGAGGCTTGCCTAATCAAAAGCCATAAGCCCATGTTTTTTTTGAAATTTCATTTTGACCCCATCGACCGATTTTCATTTATTTGTTGTTAGATGGCTAACTTTTTTCGATATGGAAAGAAATACTAATTAACTTTTACGACAGCATGCTATTTTTGGAATGCGGAAACACTTTTATGATTATTGTTGTAATGAAATGTGCTCGTAAATAAGTATTACATAATAATTACCTGTTCGTCAGAAAAAAACCTGAGGCACACACGACATGAAATCATGAGAGGAACTGAATTGATATATACTCAATGATAGTATTTTTGCAGATATTCAGGTTAAATATTATGATAAGATAACTACCAATCGATATTTGTATATGCTTGGTGCAAAATTCATTTGTAAATATTGCTGAAGTAAAATTTAAATACTGGATCGATCATCAAATTTCATGACATGTTTTCTCAATCTGTCATAGCAAACCGTCTTTTGTTCTGAAAACCAGTGAATCAATATTCAATCAACACAAAAAAACATTCAACAATTTATATAGTCGTTTGTACAATTATAATTTGCAACTTCATTTTCAAAAGGTAACCAGTTTTTCCTCTCATGATCTTTCTTATAAGGTCGCTCAAGTGTATAAATAGACGTTGAATGCAATTCAAGAATCATAGATAACTGAAATTATCTCATATAGCGAATGTTTTACCTTGGCATGTTAATTCCAGCTCCGCGTCGTTATTTACATGGTGTAATCCCAATAGCTACACTGAACCGCACAGCGAGATGCACTAGCAACAAATTCGACGACACAAAAGCACCATCGTTGCAGCGGGTTGCGATGATAAGCAATAATGTCGAGTCGGAGTTTTTAGAAACCTCGATGTAATCGAATGCAACGAACGAGCACGCCGGCGTCAGTCGCGAAGTGAGTGCAACCGAAAGCCAGCCGAACTGAACTAAAGCAGGCAGAGAATAACAAAAAAAAACGACAACAACAGCGCACTCGGCGCACTCGGAACGAACGCGCGCAAAGCGATGAA
Organism: Aleochara sp. GC000083; assembly: GCA_030264555.1. Taxonomy (NCBI): domain Eukaryota; kingdom Metazoa; phylum Arthropoda; class Insecta; order Coleoptera; family Staphylinidae; genus Aleochara; species Aleochara sp. GC000083. The sequence continues at coordinate 9,306 of JARJDZ010009718.1, forward strand.
CTGGAGCGACAGAGTGCATGCGCAACTCGCTGAGTCGTCTCGCACGACTTTACTTTGTCGGGTTCGCTTTCAACCGGCGACGGCCGAATGATGGCGGGGATCGTGCGGGGTAGGGATGCATCGAGTCGTGACCATAGCGGCTGAAGGCGAAGAATCCAAGCGCGTCCGATCCGACTTTGCGCACTGAGAACTGGTTCTTGTACGCGCATGCTCCACGCGCTTAGGTTTGCTGTTGGATTCGATTCGGGGTCTCCGTTTTAATTCATGGCTCACGTGTGGAGCTCGATGTGGCTGATGTGCCTCCAGCATCATTAAGGTGCATAACCACATTAAAGTTATCAATGGCATCGATTAAATGTTTAAATTTATGCTGAAGAAAGGAGAAGTATTTTCCAATGAGCACAAGTATTCAACTTTGTTTAGAGTTATCAAAAACATGGAAAATTTTTTCACTTTATGAATACAAAGAAAAGGTATTTTCCAAAGATTTTAAATCAACAATACCGAAAAATCTTCAATTTTATTATTTAATCATTTTCCAATGATTAAAATTATCAATGACATAGAAAAAAATTGCCATTTTATTGAAGACAGAAGAAGCATTTTTTAATTACAACAAAAGTTAAAATTCAGGTCTTTATTTTGAGATTTCTTAAATGAAAGAAAGAAAAGGCATTTTCCAACAATTTCAAATTATGTTATTCATTTTGACTGTTATTAAAATTACCCAGGACATTGAATAATCTTCAATTTTAAACAAAAGAAGTAAGATAAATTTTCCAATGACCCCTTACATTATAAATATCAGTTCAAATCAAGATCTGCATATCAACAACATCGAAAAATCTTGAACATTATTCCAAAGAGAGAAAAATAATTTTTTAAAAATTTTAAATTAAGATCATTAAATCATACAGTTATTAAAAGCTTGGAAAAAATGTAACTTTGTATTGAAGAAAAAAGAGACTTTCACTATCATTAAATTATGGATATCAAGAATTCTAATTAGGATCATTGTTTGAGGTGGATAAAAGTTAACAACGATATTGAAAATCTTTTCAGCGTTAGGCTAAAGAAAGATGATGCATTTCAAATTAAAATCATCGTTAAACTTTATGTTAGAAAAAAAAAATTCTTTACAATATAGAAATCAAAACTTTATTTTGATATCCAAAAACTCTTTATGTTAAAGAAAGCAGTTTCCGAGACCCATTGTTTATGTATTACATATTTCAAGAGTTCAATTCAAATTTAGTTCTTGCTTTGTTTACCAATTTGAAGTTTTACTGCAGTTATTTATAACTGCCTGCTTGGAATGCCTTTGGCGATAGTAGTTATCAGAGTAATGAGTGAGAAATACATAAACAAGTAATAAAATACAGGGCATGTAAACATTCCGAGTAATTTAATTTACTCATTAAAAAACGCTCTCATATCTTATTCGATCGATTCAAAGTTTGTTGTTTGATCTTTGTTCCAAAGTTTTGTTTGTCGGACAGAATAGAAGGTATCACTGATGACATACTTCCGCGTCTTCGGAAATTGAACAGTAATTACATATCTACATATTTGTTTACAAAAAAATAAAAATAAAAAGTGACTGCATGTCTCATCATTACAAATAATTGTATACTAAATACACGTTTTATCGCTTCAAAGAAACCAACGCATTTTTAACTAGTTCTAACTGTCGTTTCACATTGCGTGAAAGCTTCAATTTCGTATTTCAACTCATTAAATGTTCATGCACTAATTAATGCAATGAGTCTCAATCCCATTTCAACTGACTGGACCTACTACAGTAAAGTCAAGTCATGTTCGTATTTTATGTAATATTCAACTCCGCATCTCGAGAATGCAATGAATCAAACGAAGAAAGATACCAGATAAATATGAATAAATTATTGTTATCTCGTCTGGTGGAAGAGTTTGCTGGCGCCACAAAGAATTCTCGATACTCGAGAATGAACGGGATCATTGTTTATTTTTAGGTTAAGTAGGTTTACTGCAAGAGAGACTGCATTGCAATATTATAGTTTCATGAGGCTGCATTCCGAGAAAAATTGGTTTATAATAGAACATCAAAAATTAAATTCACATTATTGGTGAATCTTCCAGCTTCGTAGTCTCGAAATTACAGACTCGAGTGAACGAATGTGATTCCCAAATGGCTTACACACCATCCAAGACTAATTCGAAAATCATTCTCTCCACATCCCTAAACGTTTTTTATGTGCTGCTGACATAAAAAACATTTATCAGTTCATTTCATGGCAGGCAGAACGTACACACAATCACGAGAACATCATAAACTTCTTCACCGCTCGAAGGAAAAAAAAAACGTCTTCTCTATGAGGGCGTTCATGGCCGGGGAGTTATTATGATAATAAAAGCCTTTAACGTGAAACTTTTAAACTGCTAGGATATCCAAGTCATCGAATTGACAGATTCATGACGTGAAAAGTTGGCTGCCACTCGGAAATATACACGATCGTTGATTTCTAGTGCACACTTCACTCTGAAATATGGCGGTCCCGGTGATTTGTTACTCGTCTAGTGCCATTGCACATGTCACACATTTCGAAAATAGTGAAGAAAGGGCGCGTATTGCGGGCAAAAAGCAAAGAAACCCAAGAAATGGGTCTTGGATGGAAAACGTTCTGACGTCAAGTGGTCTCCACTGATGGATACCAACATATAACCCATATTATTAATGCCCATCGGGTTCATTTTTAAAGTCCTCCTTGTCAACAACCATAAATTTGATGTCCGATCCGCAGAACTTAATCTTTTGTTTGACAATCATGTCAACGCTTCGATTTTTATGCGATGCCTCCTCCCAGCGAATTTAATTAATTTCAATCAATCCTCTCAGCTTGTTATTGCGTTCCCACGCTGATGATTGCTTTTAATTAGCGTATTTGTTTATAATTAAAATTTAAATTGAATTATGTCCGACCAATTATCTGCAGGATGAACTATAATATTGCATATCGTCTGGTCGATGATTCGCAAGAGAGTTGGGGTTTGTGAGTGTGAGTGCAATTTAAATGGAAGTCATCGATAGCGATGACCTTATTCAATATGACTTGTTTAATCAAGTTGCACGCTGATTGCGAACGAATTGCAAAACGATAGAGCAATCGCACACCGAAATGTGCATCAATAACAATTAGTCTGCGCATTCGTTTCGAACGTGCCGATCGAAGTGAGTGCCAATGGAAAATTGAATTCGAGACTTGACGAACGATCGCCATAATATGCACAACAAGCGAAGTGCATTTCCCGGTAGCGAATCGTGTCACCTTTAATAGCGCAGCCTAGAATTTGAATAAACATTTCCATGCATGTAGCGTAAATATGGACGGCGCTCGTCGTCTAATTAATAAGCATCGGCTTTGAATAAATATGCATAGTTACACTGGGCACGATGATGATGACGATATCATTTCGTGGAAAAGTAATCGCATTAATTTCCAGTTGTTATTAAATGTTTCATGGAGGCATCGATTCTTTGTGATGTCGTTATTCATGTTTGCTGCTGCAAAGTTTTGTTTTGTTTTATTAAAAAATGAGGTTAATTGCATATATACCTCATATATAATCACCTAAATTTATCAAAAATGTGATTTTGAATACTTCTACATTTCTTAACAATACATGAACGTTTGAAAATTGTTTGTAAAAAAATGTCACACTCTCGAAAAATGGATAAAAATCTTCCAAAATGAAGAGTTAAGAGAAACTTTTAAAATTGTAATGTTTGTAATTTAATAATGTCATTTTGTAGAAAATCAATTGCATAAATTTTCAGTTATGATTAAATCTTTCATAGACATCGATTCTTTGTGATACCATTGTACATGTTTCCTCAATAAAATTTTGTATGGTTTTAATAAATGAGGTTAATTGAAAGTGCATTTGAGTTAAATATGTATGAGGATAAAATTGCTCGTAAAATTTGAATAATGGTGCTGAAAATGACAAATTGCCTATTTGGGAATGTGGGAATCAGATTAAATGTATTAATTACACTTAATAATTTTCAAATATGCCATTTTAAATACCACTACAGTCCTTAAAGTTAATAAATTTGACGAAGGAAAACTTCTACAGATGAAAGACTATCCAACTTTTACAAATATCATTTATTCAAAAAACAATTGCATTTAAAATTTTCTTAAAATTATAAATTTTGACTGAAGGTTGATCAATTACAGGAGCCTCAAAGGGAGGTTGACAAATAGTCTTCCAGAATAAAGAGCTCGCTCATTCGATTTTTTTCTTAGAATAACAATACCATTTTGTGGAAAAGCAATCACATTAATTTCCAGTTGTTATTAAATCTTTCATAGAGACATCGATTCATGATGTTGCTGCCCACGTTTTCCTCCATGAAGTTTTGTTTTGTTTTAGTAAAGGAGGTTAATTGTAAGTATATTTAAATAAAATATGCATGAGGATAAAACTGCTCGTAAAATATATAATTTATAACACTATAAATTACTACTTGTAACTTACTGCATATTTGGAAATCTGTTTAAATCATTCATTTCAATAAGTGCACTTAATAATTTTCAAATATCATTTTGAAAACTTCCAAATTTCGTAAAACTACAAATATTTAAGACCATTTCTCTACAAATGGCGTCTGCTACAAGAATCTCGAAGAAATGTTACAAATAATTAGAAGATGAAATAAAATAACTAAAAATTGCAATGAACCAGTGCCCATATTTGAAAATATTACAAAAAAAAACCGTTAAGTAAGACAAGGCAATTTAAATTGGACTTAGATAGCGAAAAATATTATTTTACGTTTGAAAGTTATTTTTGAAATCATGCTTTTCCCTTATTTGGGTCACGATCAATACGAAATTTTAAAATGGCAGAAAACAAAACTCAATAAAATTGGACATATACAAGAAACGTACATCCGCCGATGGATGACTACACATTTTTCACATTTGCAGAAGTCTGTACCGCCGATGGCAATCACATGTTCTGCAATTTTTAACGTTTTGTCTGCTATATGACGTACATTTTTGCGTAGATGGTCGATATTGACGTCAGTATTGTATCAAATCCAGAATGGATCGGATGAACAATGCAAAAAACAATCGGCAATTTTAGAGTTTGGTGAGCAATCAATTAAATTCATACAAAGCTGTGCAGAGTTTGAAAGCTGTTTGCATGTTATGAATCTAAATTCAATATCCGATCAGGTTCTTTATTATTGGAAATATTTTTTATTGTAGAAGTAATATATAATATTTTATTTCTGGAAACATAATTTTGGTCATAAGATGAATATTCAGTCATACGTTTCTACAATTACTATCTTCTTTAGAACTGCAAGTTAGACCAAATTAGAATTCTGAATTCTAACAGTCAAACATTGCGTCGAGAAGGTTCTAAATTATTCAGTTCTGGAATAAACTATAGGCAACATGTTCATCATTATATCTGTAACTGCTTTCTTGAAAATTTCAAAATCTAGAACTGTGAGATTTTATTATTCAGTCTTTAGCTTCGTTATATTGAGGATGTTAGTTTTAGACCTTAGGACTAATTGGTCTAACTACAGAATAGAAATAATATCCTACAAGTGATATCCATCTTACAAGAGTTCTGGTAACGAAATTTAGATTCTACTTGAGATATCCTTGGGCAGCAAATTCTGAGAGTCAGAATTCTTTGACATTTCCAAAAGTAATCTAGAAACTTTCTTCTGAGAAAATTCCAATGTTGTTTTAAATATGGATTAAACATTTCGGAAAAAACATCGTTTAAAGATATTGACAATGATTACTCACGTGTTACCATGGAAATGCCTTTGACATGCATACCCTTTGAAATAATGTCACACCCCTTTGACACTTCAAGTATCACTCTGAAAAGCAATTCAACATGTTACTGACACGCATTGTGTTCTGCAGACCAAATGTGACAATTTCAACCCTTCGAACCCTATACACCCTACAAAGACCTGCCCCGAAAGCGAAACTTTGTGGTTATGTCGCACAAATGGTGCAAACGCGTCAAGGCCATGAGTTCTTTTATCGTTGTTCTAAAAATGCCCCGAAACGTGTCAACCAAATCGCCGACCTACTGAACGCCTTCGTGTGGTGGTGGATTCTTTGGCACTTGGGCACCGAATACGACCACATCACCGGAGAATTTAAGTATCCGGATGCGTGCAAATGGACTGATGAGGAATTAGGCATTCCTTCAGATTTGGAAGATTAGTATTAGACAGAAGAAAGTATTACGTAAGCAATTCAGGATAAAACCCTTCCGAATCCATTTATTACATTTTCTTACTGTCACGAAAATTGCCCAGCTGTGAGATGAATTAAAATTAAATGAATCAATGTAAGCTGTCCAATTAATTGCACATTAAAGTGATACCTCATTTAAAGAAGGATTTATTGAAGTATACGTTTGAGGAGGAATGGGAAATGGAGGGTTGATTGCATTTAATAAGCACGCTCAATGTGAGGGAAGAGATTCAAGCGTTCCAATGAATCCCCAAATAATCTCAAATAGAAAATCAGCATTCAGAATACCGACACGAATGAGACGAGTGTGGAACGCGGATAAAAAGATCACAAAAACCGCCCCCGCATGCACGTACGCGTAATAAATAGCGAGTTTATATCGGAGGGGTGGTGGTGGGGGCTGATGGCCAACATGGCGGCAGGATGACGATGATGACAAAGCGAATGCTGATGGTGATGTTGTGCAATCAGCGCCCTATTCCATGAAAAATACGCCGATTGTTAGTTGGGCGCCTATGGCGGCGGCGTGGCGCGAGGAAGATATCTTTGTTCGCGAGGGATACACGCGATGCATGCGCGAATAAAGTATGCATTTCCATTCATTTCCAGCCCGTGGAGGAGAAGATAGGGCAGGCAGAGCTCCGGAGTTCGGCCGGTGTGTGCACAAAAGGCGCGCACAGAGCGTTGAGGGAGCTCTCGTTCGTCGCAAAAACTACCTAATTGTACGTACGTTTCGCATTGTACGCGTAAACCGTACGACCATTCAGAGCGAGCAGTCCAGGGCGGACGTTCGGTTTTCGATGATAGCAGTGTCCCAGTTTGCCGAACGAACGGTCGAATGCACCATCATCGCGGATCCGTTTGCTGAATGAACGCGCGCGTGCAGAGATCACAACCGTATTCAATACCACAATAGAGCGCCATTGTATGCGGGATGCTCTTAAAAGAAAGTTTTTCACAACGCGCACGGATTTAATTGCCATGCACAATCAGCGTCGGCCATACCAACTTCAGGCATAACTCAATGCCTCCTCTTCTTTTGAACTGCAAGTGCTCGAAAAAGTATGCAGAGTGCAGATACTCATAAACTGCAGTCTGACTGCACTAGAATCAAAGGATAATACGTCTATTTGAATTTTGAGGGGTGGATAATGTGCCAGCTATCAAGGTCCCAAAATTTCCCAGAAGGAACACAGGATACTATGACAGCTAAAAGTGTATTCTTCTTGATCTCGATATCAATTTTGCAAGTATCCGTAATCTTGATAGTAGGATTAAAGATATCAAGATGATAAAGATCAGTTGAATTAGGGTTTGACCATCTCTCTTGAATTAAAGATAACCTTTCTGTTGGAGTATCCTCAGAGTGGGATTCTGAGGAATTGAGCAAATATGAGTTATGTCAATAAATTTGAAGTAGTCACGTGCCTTTATTGGGACTAATCAAAGGATAATAGTTATATTTGAATCTTGAGAAGTGGATAATGTGCCAGATATCAAAGTCCAAAATTTCCCAGAAGTAACACAGGATACTAGATAGATAACAGCTAAAAGGTTTATTCTTTTTGATCTTGATATCATTTTTGCATGTATCCATAATCCTGATAGGGATTAGGACTAAAGATATCAAGGTGATAAAGATCATTCAATGAATTAGGATTTGACCATCTCTCTTGAATTAAATTAACCTAACCTAACCTTTCTATTGGAGTATCATCAGAGTGGGATTCTGACGAATTGAACAATTATCATTTATGTCAAGAAATTTGAAGTAGTCAGGTGCCCTTATTGGGACTAATCAAAGGATAATACTTCTATTTGAATTTTGACGGGTGGATAATCTATCAGCTATCAACATTTAAAATGTCCCAGAAAGAACATAGGAAACTAGATAACAGCTAAAAAGTTTATTCTTCTTGACCTCCTGATTGTTGATCATAATAGGGAGTAGGACTAAAGATATCAAGATGATGAAGATCATTCAATGAATTAGGATTTGACCATCTATTTTGAATTAAAGGTGACCTTCCTGTTAGAGGGTTTATTATTTTACTCTAAGGAAATATCAGTATCATCAATAATCATCATCAGTTAAATTTGGAGTAGTCAGGTTTGGAGTATCCTTACTTTCATTAAATATGGAGGCCATGATGATGATACCATTCTCTAAAGTATCGATAATGATACTAGATAAACTGTAATTATCTTTAGAAGATGGAAGTTGTATAATGAGCTAAGATTTCTCTAGGTTTGACCAACCAAAGGCTCTTCTGGAATTTCATGATAGCCTTGCTAACAAAATATCCTTTTTGAGACTCTAAGAAGCAAATCTCAAATGATCATAAATTAAGGGATATTTGAAACACATTAAAGAAAAAAGTTGATAACTTGATCCAAGAATCTGAAGTGAATTGTATAATTGAGTTATATTTTGTTGGCAAAGATTCTTCTAAATTTGGCAATGTTTATTAGATATCTAGAACTGCTTCTTGTATGCTAGGCTCTAGAGGTTCTGATTGGAGGACGAACGAAGTATGAAAATTTATTTTGTCCATTTTTACTGTTCAGATGTTTCATAAAGTAATTCTAGAAGATAATTGAAAGTCAGGTATCCAAAATTCTAAAATATTGAAACCTAAGGCTAAATTTGTTGAAAATCTAAGTCAGTAATTCCTTTGAAACCTTAGATTCTCTATAATACTCCATTGATACTCCAAACATTTGTACGACAATATCATAGATCATAATTTAAAGTAATTACGCGTTAATCCGTTAAACTCAACGCATTCTGCACACCCGCACTCTACTACAGCTCTGTAAGTGTTTGTGGGGGTAGGAAAATTGGGGAGCGATAAATTAACTCAATTTACTGATGCAATAAAGAAAAACTGTTGCCACACTATACATCTGGGAGCGCGTGTGCTCATGTTCACCCAAGTACACTCGAGGCAATGTCTTGAAAAGTGAGATAATTCTTCTTCAATCGCACGTGGATGCTGCAAGCAACCCCAAGCAAACGACCCACGCGACTAGCTGTATAGAAGCCGTCTGCTACCCCCCTTGGAATGGGAATGATAATTTAATGTCGTCCTCGTCGCCGTCTTCGTCGTCGTCGCGAAACCCCGAAACACCCCAATGAATTTCATCGCGCTCGGTGGACAAGTGGTTATAACGACTTATGGAGCGACATGAAGGATACTGGAGACGACGATGCGAAAGAAGATGGTCGTGGAGAGGCGAGAGAAAAAAACTTACCGCATGCATTCATTCAACAGTGGATGGGGTTGATGCGACTGCTCCTATTACTCGCCCTCGAAGGATCCTTCCACGAAGCAGTGATCCAAGTGCGATGCTCAATGTCAATTTCTGTAATCAAATAAATACGAATTTTTCAAATGGAATTATTCCGTTTTGACTTGCAGATGATGCATTTATTGCATTATGGGAGCAATAGACTGGAGGAGGACATTTGGCATGTGTAATTGAAACGGAATGAAGGAGGGTGAGCAAAAATGGTTCTAGAACACCCCTAAAATATTGATGCACTGTGCTTCGCTCTGTAGACGTTATTTAATAAAGCAAACACATTTTCTGATTATGTGTACTGTAATGACGAGGATATGATAATGAATTAATCCGGTTAGCTCGTG
>JARJDZ010009722.1:0-30754 GCA_030264555.1 Aleochara sp. GC000083
AGAAAAAAATTGAAAAAAAAGTTTGTAGCGTAAAAAACGATATGAAATTCTTAAAATCGCTCGAGTTTTCAAAAATTTTCATATCTCCGAAACTATTAGACCGATTTGGATGATTCAAACGGCATTTACCATATTTTGACGAAAAAATAACATTGGTCATACTCCCGAAACGATCCGGGATTCAGAAATAGTCAAACCCGAAAAATGGAGTCCTAAAAGTGCAAAATTTTCACTTTTTTTCGCTCATTTAACTGCGTATAACTTTTAAATGATGGAACCAATTAAACTAAATTTGGAACCAAATTGAAGGTCTTGATGAGCACTTTCCAGAAATCTATGGGTTCATGCCCTTTTGGCAATGGGGAGAGCAGAAATCGCGTTCTAAGAAAAAATGGAAAAAAAGTTTGTAGCGTAAAAAGCGATATGAAATTCTTAAAATCGCATGAGTTTTCAAAAATTTTCATATCTCCGAAACTATTGGACCGATTTCGATGATTCAAACAGCATTTACCATATTTTGACGAAAAAATAACATTGGTCAGGGTTCCGAATCTGTTCGGGATTCAGAAATACAAGAACCTGAAAATTGAGTTGCTAAAAGTGTATAATTTTCACTTTTTTTCGCTCATTTAACTGCATATAACTTTTAAACGATGGAACCAATCAAACAAAATTTAGAACCAAATTGAAGGTCTTGATGAGCACTTTCCAAAAATCCATGGGTTTATGCCCTTTTGGCAATTGGGGGAGCAGAAATCGCGTTTTAAGAAAAAAATTGAAAAAAAAGTTTGTAGCGTAAAAAGTTGAAATTCTTAAAATCGCTCGAGTTTTCAAAAATTTTCATATCTCTGAAACTATTAGACCGATTTCGATGATTCAAACAGCATTTACCATATTTTGACGAAAAATAACAATGGCCATGGTCCCGAATCCGTGCGGGATTCAAAAATATAAGAACTTGAAAAATGGGTTTCTGAAAGTGAAAATTCAAAATGGAAAATTTGTTCAAAAAAATTATTTTTAATATTCTTGTTTTGGAGCAATTAATAAACGAATATTTTAATTAAACAAGCAGTAAATGTGGATGAATGACTGGAGTGATCAAATAATGTTCGACATGTTTGCGCGAATCGCGAATCGAAAACGCGGATGTTGCGATAAATTCGCCGCCTTCCGGTTCGCACAGCAAACAGTCCTTCCGATCGTTGACGGATTATGATTATGAGACGCTTTGTATCGCTGACGATAATGCACATCCGGGCGGGCGAACAAAACGGAATCGAAATTAATTAAATACAAACGATGACGTATTATTAATCAACATTAAACGAATCAATTTGGGTGCAATTCGCAGTACGCACACATCCGCCGATTTCGGTTGCATTTCGGATGCCAATAATTATGCGATGCATGTTTATGAATACGAATTCGTCCCTCATCCGCAAATTTGCGCGCACATTTCTGCATGACATTCCGATTCCTTACTATGTGAATTTCCCAATTTCGAATGCAAAGCGAATTGATTTGCTAATTTTGTTTACTATGCATATTTTCTTTGTATTGTTGCAACTTTGTTGTTATAACTTGTTCGCCTCGTTCGGAAATTCATGCGAAATATCAAGGGTTGCGAAATAATCGGGTAAATCATAAAAATTGCACTTTTTGCATGACAGGCGATGAAAATTGAGATTGGAAATTGCAAATTTGGATGGTATACCAAAAATTAATAGTTTACTTCATTTCTGGATGTATGAAAATTGAAATAACAAATGGACGTAAATAAATTGTTCCGTTGAAATGGCGTACGAATGTTGCAAACATTGCAAAATAAATTATTGTTGATTGCTATTGACAGCTACGTTTATCATGGATATAAATAATTTCGTTGCAATGATTTTTTTGATTTGAATTATAGATGCATCACCTTTTTATGTAATTAAATATACAATTTATTTGTGAAAATTGTTTATTTGATATATGGTACAAGGTGAGATTCTAGGGTTCATATTTTATTATCAAAAGTGGGAATGTGTAAATTATATTTTTAAGCAAAGATCATATCCGAAAAATCACAAAATCAGAAAAATTTTGAATTAGTGAAGGCATTTTTTTACTTGCAAAAGAAAGTGTATGATAATTAAATTGAGATTTTTGTACCAGCATTAAAATAGAAAACTTGTTGGATCAGGCATTTTTTAAATAAATTAGTTTTCATCAGAAACGAAGAACAATCTTAGGTTTCTTTAGAAAAACAAATATTTGTTTTTAATACTAGTAATATGAAATGCTTTTAAATAATATTTGATGAAAATATTAATTCCATTTTTTAATTGGTTATTATTAAAAATGAAGGATAATTTAAAATTCCTTATGAAAACAATTAAGTTTAGTTTTTTGAACTAGCATTAAAGTCATTGGTAAAATAATATTAAAAAACTTTCTGATCAAAAATTTTTCTAAACATTATATGTGTACATATAGATACTACTTCAAAAAATCTTCATATAAAAAATTGATTTAATATTTTTTGATGTAAATATTGCTTCCACTTCGTAATTATCCTTCATCTGATGTGAAGAACATTCTTAGGTTTTATCAGGATGAAATAAGGGAAAATTGGTAAAATTGTCAGGAATAAATTTAAGAATGATACCAATCTATTCACAAACGTATTTTGTTGATTTCAAGTGACATTTTCCGACCTGTTACACAAGCAGCACCATACAGGAAGAAACTCCCTGGGTCGAAATGAGAGTCCGACCTATTGGCACGTTTCTTTGCTCAGCGGACCTGACTAAACGGATAAGCCAAATGAATAGAGGTCTGGAGGATGGTGAAGAAGAAACCTCACATCCTCGTGCCCTCATACGGCGGCGTAATTGAAAGGCCAATCGCGACAAAGAAGTTCGTAAAAGCCGAAAGGAAGACGCGTTCGCAATTAGGACGAGCGAACGCGAACTCGCTTTGCTATCACGTCGCGTACCTCACATACAATTTCGTTAGCTTCCTCGTGAGCAGCCTGGTAGCGGCTGGCTGCCCTAAGACATCGCCCATCGTATTTATTTCCTCCGATTTTGCTTCGTTTTCATGGCGGAATCGTCAATGAATTCAATAAGACAACTGCCCTGCGCGAGTGTAATCCGCTACGTTTTCGGCGCGCGGCTCTTCTTCGAAGCGGATGTCGAAGAGGATCCTCGCGCGAAATGGCTAACCTCTCGGGCCGTTCGAATCTATTGCTCTGCCATTATTCCGAGTCGATGTTACGAATACAATGCGGCTGTCTCTATGCGAGTGACACGACTTCTCTTTGTCGCTTTTTCTTCGCCGACCTCGCCATCCTCTTCGAGCTGCCTTTATTCGATTCCGCCATTCAATGAAATCCTATCTAGATTGAGCGCGCAGGTCTTACAATACGTCCAAATTCTTTACGTGTCACTCCAGTCACTTGGAAGACATTACCAACCAAGACCATGGAAGGCTAAATATTTATGAGTAGTTTTTGGTGACATTCGAAGGAAAAATAATGGTTGCCAAAGAAGGATACCTATGTTTTTGCAAAGTTTTTGGGTCCTTTTACTTTTGGGTAAAATCTATATTACAACTTGGCTTAAAATTTCACTATTCTTTGCATTGAAATCTAGTTCAATTTAAGATTAGTTCTAGTTGACTAGTTTTTGGTGACACTGGTGAAAAAAATATTGATTATTGCAGAAGGATCACAAAGATTTTGCAAAACCATATTTGGCAAAAAGTACTATCACAATTTCACTTTAACATTTTACTTCTTTGCCTTGAAGTTTAGTTTAATTTAAAATTTAAAAGGTGTATAAACAATTAGGAATTATTTCCTTATTTTAGCTTATAAATCTAAATCACATTAATTTTATTCTGAAGATTATAGTGAAAATGTTGAAAAGTGTTTTTCCAAAAACATCAACTTCTGAAGTTTAAACTAAGATCAAGACTTTTAAAAGTCATATGTCTTAGATTTTGTCTCATAAATGAGAAAGTAAATTTTCTTTATTATCATGATTAAAACTATTCAAAAGTAGATTAAATTACTTATCAAATGATCGAAAACAATTCAAAACTATTTAATTGAAAATTTCAACTGCAAAATAGAAACTGCTTTTCAGTTTATAGGCCAAAAAGAATATTTTAGATTTATAAAAAGAAAAGATCATTTTAAAGAAAACGAATTTCCATTAGAAATGTTATTAACAATCAAAATGTTTTTGGAAATTAAAATTTCTGACTTTAATATGATGCGTAAACAATGAAAAAAGCTGAAAATGATACATCTTGGTTTACAACTGAAAATGAAAATTTAAATCTGCATTATTTATATAATTGATATTATTTAAAAGAAGATTAAATTATCTTTAAGATCATCCATAATAAATCAAATTTATTTAATTGAAAATATAAATTTTCAACACATAAACATTGAAATTTAAGAAATTTCAGGAATAAATTTTAATCAGAATTAGATTTTGGTTTATCAATTAATTTTGAATTTCTTCAGATAACTTATCATTTTAAATCTAAATACTCTTTTAAATAGCTTTAAGTTTGGTCAGACAAATATGCAATACATTTTAGCTCATAAATAAAAAAATAAATTTATAACGATAATGTTTGTAAAATTTGCTTTTTGCAAAAAAATATTAAATTATCTATTATATGAATGATAAAAGTTTAAAAGTACTTATTTGAGAATATAATTTGATTACCTATGAATTTAAAGTTTTGCAAAGTACATTAAAAATGATAAAATTGATCTTTGTCATATTTTAATTATAAATTAAAAATTGAACTTTTGATTTCTAATTAGTTTCATTGTAAATAAATTAAGATTTCCTTCAAATTATATATATTTATCAAAAATTATCTGTTTGAAAATACAGATAATTGTGCAAACAAAATTATCCTTGAGGAATAACCAAGACCATCAATTTATAAATTAATTAGAAATGACAAATAAATCAGGACATACATCAAAGCAAATATTCCATCCTGAAACGCAATGGAAATAATAATTATCCTTGTAAATCATATCTGACATGCAAACTCCAGCTATAAAAGCAGGACGAACAAAGGAAAATTACATTTGAAAATCCATCCTCAGATGAAATCTTCAAAATGTTAGAACCACCACAACCACCAGCATCAAATTCACCATTCGTCCACCTCTTCTTTGCATCGATCCTTCAGGAATACTTCAACACGACTTACATCCGTTGCACGACGCAGATTTCATCAGACAATTACATCAAAAGCACAATTCCAACCTATACAACCACAGCTCACCAATCTTTCGAAACAACCGCGATTGGAAAATGGGATAAATGTCTCGGGATCATCATCCACCACACCGAACACCCGGACATCATCCTCGAAAGGTACGAACGATTCATTCGAATGTACGCCCAAAACAGCTTCCATCGTCGTCGTTACTTGGTCCATTTCCGGGCCCATCAAGAGGCCCAATTTGAACGCATCTTTAACTTTGCGGGTCTACGATTCATCAAGGACCTTCTCATCGTTAAAGAGACCCAAAGTGGTGAAGAGGTTGAGTTGTATACGCATAGGTTCACGCGAGATGGTCGCGTTTCTATGGGTCGATGGAATGTAACCCATGGATTTCCATCGATCAACTTGTATCCTGATAAAATGCGTGATCTTGAAGGTCGGAAGTTCATTGTGGGTATGGGTCCATTCATCCCATTATCCCATCCTGGTAAGGATATCAATGACGTTGGGATTAAGGATTGATGATTGATTATGATTGCAGATACGTTGAAAGGTGTTGAATCGAATAAGTTGAAAACTTTTGCAAAAATTTACAATTTGACCTTGGTCATTGATAAAAGTGAAGCGTACGTTGGTGAGATTTATTCCAATTGGACCGGAAGTGGATTCATGGGGTTGATTATGCAGGATAAACTCGATTTGATTTCTTGTAAGTTGCTAAAACTAAAATTTTGAGCAGGATTGTTTTTATGCTAATTATCCTGGATTGTAGATGGGATTTATTTGCAACATTGGAGGACCAAATATGGTGACCACTCATATCCCACTTCAACAATGAGGATGACTTGTTTGGTACCTCAACCCAAGTGGGTTCATTCAAGGAAGATATTTTGGGTTGGAGTAAAATTTGATTTTTTGTAGAATGATTGATATTTGGCAGATCATTCACATTTTTACTTATGATACTTGGTTACTCATGTTCCTCATGTGTATCCTATCTGCGAAAATCTTCGAAGTCCAGAAGACTGTGAAGAATTCGCCCTATGAGGTGGTTCTTAAGATACTTCTGGGTCAAGGAAATAATGCAAGTAGTCTTACACGTAAAAGACTTCTTGCTGGAGTATTGTTGAGTTGTATCATCATTATCCACACATTTTTTGGGTCTAAACTTGCAAGTTTTCTTATACTACCAGAGTAAGCACAAAAGGATAACTCTTAGAAGACGAAGAACTGAAAATATCATTCTAGGTATACTGATAATATTAGAAGTTTGGAGGATTTATCAGATAGCAAATTGAATTGGTACTCGAAATTCTCCCAAAAAGCTGATGCCTTGAAATTTGCCCAAAACGTAAGACCTAATCAAAGAAATCTAAATATTTGAATTAGGAATATCCGGATGAAAATATTAACTACTACTATAATTTATCCTTTTGGTTCCTTCTAGGATCCCCAGAAAACCCTTTATCAGCGATTTCGTCCAGCAACGAATGAATTGCTCGCTGAGATGATCCAAAGAAAGCAGAAATTCGCCTACGCCATTGATTTGTCCATCAAGAGCGGTAAATGATCTCTTCTGTTCCAACCCCATACTAAGACTGAATTTCTGCAGGGTTCTACAACGTGGATGAGTTTTTCACTCTAGATGTCCTGCAGAAATTTAAATTAATGCGAGCTGCGTTGATTCCTCGGCAATACACGGTTTTTTTCCTTCGAAAACATTCGTTCTACACGTTGCCCATGCAGATTTGCCAACGCAGATTGTACGAGGGAGGTTTCGCAATGTACTGGGAGAAATTTGTGAGGAGGTCGCGTTGTTTATGGCCGCGAAATTGTATGATTTGTGTTGCAGGCCGTGACAACCGGACCCGAATTTGTTTTGCAGGCGCATTTGAACAAGAAGGACGACAGCATTGGCATCCAAAAATTGCACATGGGTCAACTGATCGGCACGTTTATCATACTCATCGTCGGCGTTGTTGTATCAATGGTGGCTTTTATTGCAGAGTTGATTTATTATCGAAAACGCGATTCTAGGCGTGAGATTCCAACACAAATCAAAACGCAAATTGACAGAAGCGTTTTGGACCATTGAATTTTTAGACAAGCACATTAATTGTTGATGGCGTTGATTTAAAATCAGTGCAGGAGATTGATATTAGTAGTTATCAGCTTCATAAATGTTGTAAAAACAGAGTATTATGTGGCAATATCTGAAGAATTTCTTGAAAAGTTTTTCTTGTAGAATATTCTACAAATGATTTGGCTTATTGATTTAAAAGTCAATATATTAGTTATTAGATTTATAAATGTAAAAGCAGATATCTATGTTTCAAGAGTTTTTGAAGTGCAATGTTCTAGAAGTTTTTGGTTCCATAAAATTTTAACTAAACTAGCAACATGCTAATATCACTGATTTAAATGTTGTTTGAGATCAATGTTAGTACATAATTAATAGCTTCACAGATATATTAAAAGAAGAAAATTGGATAACAAAATCTGAAGATTTTTTTGAAGATCTGTGAGTTTTTGAGATTAAATATTCTGGAATCTTTTTGTCCCATTGAATTGTGAACCCAGTGGATATTAATGGTTCATAAAATTAGGATTGTTTTAAAAGCAGATTGTAACAATGTGTGAAGAGTTTCAGGAAGAATCTTGTATATTTTTGAAATGTCTTCACCCATTGGTTTAAGTCTTATCAGTTAAAATAATAGTTATTAACTTTATATAAATTGTAGGAGCAGAATACTGAGTCTGAAGAATATTCTGAAAACTTTTGGGAGTATTGAGGTACAATATTCTTGAAACAATTTGCCCCAAGAATAATCAATAACAGTTCAAATTAGTTGTTGATATTCAAATCTTTTAGCGATTAAAGTCGATAATTTTGAACTTCATGTTGCAGATTATAGGATGGCAATATCTGAAGACTTTTCTGACTTCTTGATTCCAAACCGAAAACCATAATTCACTTTTAGACCCAACATAAAACAACCAAACTCTTTTTCTTCATGTTGAACATTCAAAACTTCAATTTAGACATCTTTCCTCGAGGATTCTCGAGGATAACAAAAAACTAGAATCCATCTACACCAACCATTCCCAAAATAGTGAAGTAATGAAGCGTTCATGCATTAGAAAACTAGAACCGCAACGCTGCAGGCAAAAAGAATTCCACATATCGGATGCAGGCAACAGCAGCAGCAGCAACAACAACAACCAACAACAACCAACAGCACCGAAAGCATTCGCTGCAGTTGTGAGTTCTGAAGTGAACCGAGTGAGCATTAACGCAACGTTACTTACTCGATGATGCTTACCATCATCATTCGTTTTGCCCCATCCAGTCGCTCCGCTTTCGCAGTACGTTTCGCAACTGGCGAAAGCATCCATATCCTTCTGCACACATGCAGCCATCGAGCACACAGGACTGTACCGTATCGAGGAGGAGTGCATTTGAAGCGAAGACATGAGCATGTGTTCCGAGTGTATTGGTGCAAATAAGCAAGCAAGCCAGACATAAACAGGCTTCAAAAGCTCGACGAAGAGCCGTCCCTCTTCCATCGGGGATGCGCTCGTACTCTTGTCGAATTAAATTGCGAAATGCAGCCGACGAGTCTGCCATCGAGGACGACGACGTTTTCGAGGAGTTTACAAGTGGGACATCGTTGCCATGATGATATTTTATTTGCGTTGATATTAAAACGTCGTCATGTTTGTAATTGAAGTTATTTGGTTATCAACAAATTTTAGGGATACATTCACTTATCAGTTAATTTTAATGTATCATTGAGGGAAGATGTGATCCTATGTTGTGGACAACTTAACATGATCCATAGATTCAATGAGTTGCTTCTGGTCATTGGTTAAAAAAGTGTTACCATTTTTCTCTTGTTCAATATTAAATTTTAGTAATTTTAGGTAAAAATTTGTTTGGTAATATCAGGAAGAAGAAACGAAAAAGTGAACACAGAATTTGGTTCTTATTTATCCTTTTGGTTGGCTTCCAAAATTGCTGCATAATTATTCTTTTGGTTGGGTTCCAAAAGGTTTTACAGAGTTTCACAAAAACAGCTTTGTTTTCAATTTGCTACAGTTTATTCTTATTGTTTAAAGTGACCATAAAAGAGGATAACATAGAATTTTGGAGTAACTACTTAAATTAATGGAAATCTGGTCCTCATCAGTTTCATGGAAGCTGTTGAAGTTCAAGAAGAGCAAAAACGAAAGCCATCGAATAATATTAAAGATAAGTAGATTTAGTTGTGAAAATACTGTTACCATTAATTTTATTCTTATTTTTGATTCAGTGTGCCCATAAGAAGATCAGAATCAGATCACATCAGAATAACCCAGAGATCAAAAAAGTAGCACACATGAAAAAGGACTTGAGAAACGAAAAGCTTCTATTTGTTTATTTGATTGGAGTTTCTGAAGAGTTCCATAAGAACTTATGAAAAGAACTTATCACAAGAAGTTCTCAAAATGGATGGTCTTAAAATTGAAAAATAATTCTCTCTATAACAAAGAAATTTCTTTGATTGGGCTAAAAATGGTCCAGATGAAAAAGGACTCAAGAAATGAAGAGTTGTATCCAAAATTTCAGCCCCTCGTTATTCTTTTGATTGAATTCTTGAAGAGTTCCAAAAAAATAACTTTGTTTTTGGTTGTCTTTCTAATAATTCGTTCTCAAGTTCTCAAAATAGATGATCATAAAATTCAAATCTATTTTTTTCTACGACCAAGAAATTTCTTTGATTGGGCTAAAAATGATCCAGATGAAAAGGACTCCAAAAGCGAAGAGTTGTATCCAAAAATTTATTCCTTTGATTGGAGCCTAAAACTTTTTATGGAGTTCTACAAAAATAACCTCGTTTTTGATGTCTTTGAAAAGGACTCCAAAAACGAAGATTTGTTCCCAAATTTTAGCTTCTATTTGTTTCTTTGAATGGACTCTAAAACTTTCTGAAGAGTTCTACAAAAACAAACTTTGAAGGTACAAAATTACACTTCATAATTTTGGACCCTATTTTCCAGTCTATAAAATTTCCAAAAAAATAACTTTACTTTGAAATTCTTGTTTTAAAAAGTGCTGGTAATACGGAATTCTAGAAAATTCCCCAATATCCTGGAAAAATGATTATGAATTTCACATAATCTCTTCATCACTAAAACCTAAAAATCCCAACGTATGGCTTACTTCGATTGGATGAAAAACCTTCACTATCAGGATCAACTCCCGATCACCATGGATGAAACCACCAACCTCTCATGTGTCTGGTAACTGTTTGTCTGTTCTGGATACACGGGACCACCACCCACACACACATGCACACCGCATTATTAATAATCGTAATGCAGCAATACGAGCATAATCCTCTTACTTTGCCTTTACCATCAAGCTCGGTGAGATTTCATGCACATATTTGCGCTTGTGGATGCAGCGTGGGCGCTTGTTTTGTTCGTCCTTACAACAAGACCCAGCACAGGATAACCTAACCTAACCTATACGAATTATATTCGCCGTTAATTAAAACGCCAACTTTGCGCTTTTGCAAGTGATGAGACCCAAGTAAGAGCTGAGTGCACCCATCTCCGACGAACGAGCTCCTCATCAAGATGGACTGCAATTTGTAAAAAGACTGCAATTTGCATGGAGTGCAATTAAATTAACATTTTCCCAGTGGGTGTTTCAAAATTTCTTCCTTGTTTTCTCGGTTGCATCCAAGACATCAATGCTTATTTGAATATTTAGCAGAATTTAAAATTGAAGAATTATTCGAAAAAATAGTGGTCCTAAGCGTTCTTTATGTACATCTGGCGTCTGCTGATAAAATAATTAGAATCCCACTCTCGAGGACGATGTCTGCATTTGTGGTCCTCGAAGGCAGCAAATCCCAGATTATACGTTCATGTAAATCAACGAAAATCGCCACCCATTTCGCCTGCTTCTTTCCACCAGCTCAGTTAAAGAAATTTGTTTGTTTCTTTGTTTGCACAAGCGTGGATCTCCAGCTGATGATGATGATGATGATGACGACGGTGACGATGATTTTCGCAGTGTGGGGGAGCGCGCAAAACTTTTTGCACTTATCCATCAAGTGCCGTTCTCGGATTGGATTCCCGTTCCAAGACGACCAAAGAAAAAACTGTTTACAACTTGAAAGAGCTAGCCAGACGCATCTTATCTAAGAAGATGAGAGGATGGTAAAAACATCTCCACTTTGAATTACATTTTCGCAACGTTGTAATTAAAATTTCCATCCGAGAATTCCTCGAATCGTATTTAATTCCCACGTGAAGTAAATCCATTTATTTCATCTCTTTAGTTTACTCATATCATCATTGTCCTTCAAATTTTTGTCGAGGTTATATGAAATTTTATGTCCTTGCTGGAAGGAGTGTTTTAATGTCATTACACGAGATTGGTTCGCTCATGGAATAATTGGCATCGTTGAAAGTTGCCACTTAAGTGCACCTGGTGCTCCTCCACGAAGCAACAACAAGAACAACAACAACATCGACGACAAGCAGGCCCATGTTATAAAGCGATGGCAGGATGGCTTCTAGTATCTGGAACGTAGAGAGAGGACTAAAGGACTACATGGCTTCAAGTGCGCCCTCGAAAGCATCCATCGCGTCCCGAACGCAAGAGTTGCAATTTCCATGCGGATGAAATTAAACTTTCCGCCCAAATAGTTGCCGACCCCTTCGTAAATGCGACCCTGTATTAAGTGGAAGCACTCCTTTTTTTACGAGCCGACATTAGGCCAGGACAAGAACCGAGGAGTATTTAAGTGCCCATCGTCTGCAGAAGGATAGATAGGCCGGCCATTTCCGCCTCCAACGAGCAACAATTAAAAACATGTTACCTCCATAAAGGATACTTTTCCCGGATAAAGGATACGACTATCTTGGTGCGCGTTTTTCCCAATGCGATGTATGCGAAGAAGAACGGGAATTTGTTTCGACGAAAGTTATGATTGATATGTTTATTTGGGAAATTGATATCCACATCCGGGGGAATTCGCGCATCGTCTGCATAAATTTCGGGAAGCGTTCTACGGCACGAAAAATGACAAGATAAATAATGAATATTTTTCTTTGCCGTGTTGCGTATGTGCGCACATATGTGACAGGTAGTTATGGCGGGCGAAATGAAGAAACGGCAATAAAAGCGATGGCGAGGACAAAGAATGGTAACGGATCGAAACGCGGAAACAAAAGGAGAGGAAGGGAAAATGTAAATATTTCAAAAACGCCGCAGGCTTCGATGTAAATTTCATGCATCCTCCAATGTTTTATACTCATGAGACTCTTTGCCTGCGTTGGTGATGTGGTGGTCGATGCGTTGAATTTCTTCCTTTCTTCAATCTTTTCACAACAATTTACTTCCTTTTCATTCATTTTGCGCCGCCGTGTGTAACGAAGTATTGAGACGTGAGATCTCCATCAGATGCTTTCTTTATTTTTTTTTCTAGAGATTGAAATGATTTCTGCATTTTCTCGTTGATGAACAAGTATCTACAGAGTGTATTCTTATAATCCCAAAATTAAAAATTATGAAACCCATGAAGTAATGCAGCCAAAATTGATATTTTCATTTCCTGCAATAACATTTTTGGGTTCATAGCGAATTTCTAAAGAGATGGCAAAACAAAGGACTAAAAAGATTTCGCCTTTTTTATGGAAACAATAACACTTGAAAAAAAAGGTGAAAACTAGGATGTCGAAAAGAAGTGAGCAGTTCAAAAAAGATAGGTACAACTCCCTTGAAAAATTTATGTAAATTCCAAATGTCTTTTCAATCTCACTCGATATTTTCTTGGTTCTGGGGGCAGCATCTCAAGAAATACCATCACCATCACTTCCACTTGCCATCACTCACTCATTCAATGTACTCGTACACTCAACATTTCCGTCTGTTTTTCTTTCCGGCCATCCATTCCCAGCGCGCGCATTCCAAAACTTCATCATTGTTCCACCCCGCATGGAAAATCATATTTCTTCGCGGAATGCGGCGCGCAAAATAATCCTCGCCGCCCACGCGCGAATTTGTTGCAATCTGGATTTGCTTTCTCGCCGAGTCATTGCAATAGATCGCGTTCGATTCCGGCTGGCTGCAATCGAATTTCCGCGCCTTCTTGCGATCGGAAAATTTGAATTTCTAAGTGCGCTGTGCGACATTAGCACATTGCAGCTGGATGCAGGATGCAGAAGAATATCTGCTCGAGCAGGCAGCATTTGTTGAAATATTAACGAAATCGAATATACGAGCGAGTGTATAAGGGCGGAATTAATCGGGCGCGTTCGACTTTCAGGGAGTTTTGTGCACAATGCACAGTTGCACACTTTTCGGGAACAACCACGTGTATGGAAATGTTGGTATGGAGGATGGGGGTCGGGATGGCAGCTGCATTTTACTGATTTTCCTCATTTCCATGCCGTCCGACTCGCTGGATTTTCATACATTTTCCGGGCGGATGTTTTCCGATTGCCCATGGCAATTACGCGAAATGTGTTATTATGGCGGAAGGAAAGTTGTAATGTCAGCGCATTGTCTTAATGCACTCCATGTTCCAGGGTGCATTCCATATGTAAATGGGGGTAATATCAGAAGAAGGGTTGAGGTGATGCAGGTGAATGTCTAAGAATTGTTGTAACTAGTGTCTTTGGGGTAGTTTTTCCAAAGCAAAGTTTTTCAATGAAGTTAGGAAGATCAGGATTATGGAAATATATGGTATAGGAAAAATTTAGTTCTCTAAATCAGTAGAATGTTGATGACTAGAAAATGTTGTTATTGTTAGGTTTGATTCAGAGGAAGAGTTAAGGTGATGCAGAGAAATGTCTAGGAATTGTTGTAACTAATGACTTTGAGGTAGTTTTTTTGGTTAAAAATTTTACAATGACCTCAGGAAAATCAGGGTAATGAAACAATATGATACTAGATCATTAGTGGCCCTAGATCTTTAGTCTAGTAGAAACTTGATGACTAGAACAGGTTGTTATTATTTGGTCATCTTCAGATGAAGGTTGATTCAGATGGATATGTGTTATGGATATAAATGATACCAGATCTTTCTTTAAAAGATCCAATCTAGTGTTGACTTGATAACAAGGGTAAATCATTTATAGGCATGTCTCTCTTCTGAAGAGGAGGAATTGAAATGGTGTAGATGAAAGTTCTAGAATTGTCCTAACTTGTTATAATGTCTTTGAAATAGATCTTCCAGTTTAAAGTTTTATAATAAAGTTTAGGGAAATTAAGATTATGGAAATATATGATATAATATATGATATAAGAGATATTTATTGGAAATATCAAGCTCAGAAGAAACTTGATGACAAGGTCAAGTTCTTATTGTTAGGTCTTCTTCATATTAACAGTTAAGTTGATATAAACAGAGATAAAGATTTGGGGTATTTTTTGCTTCAAAGTTTTAAAATGAAATTAGCGGTTGCAGATATGGAAATGTATGATACCAGATCTTTATTGGTAATAGAAAGTCCAGTAGAAAGTTAATGACTAGGACCAATTGCTATAGGAAGATCTTCTTTAAAGAATGATTTGAAAGTTAAAGTTATTGGAGCTCTGAGCTGAAAGTTTTACAATTAAATCAGGAAAATCAGGTTTATGGAAAATAGAAATTTTACTAAATCTATTTTGGAATTATCCTGGAAAAAGAAATCCAGTAGAAAATTGATGGTCAACACAAGTTGTTACTACCAAATCTTCTTCTGGTGAAGATGAAATAATAAGAATTATTCTAACAATTGTTTTTGGAATAGTTTTTTAAGTTTTACAATGATATCAGGAAGATCAGGACAATGGAAATACATGGTGCCAGATATCTAATCTACATCCAATTTAGAAGACAGTTAAGTTCCTTAAAGGTGAAATTGATACAGATGATTGTCCAAGAAATATTAAAACTAAGATCTTCAGGGTACTTTCTTATGTCGAAAGTTTTATGCCGAAACCAAAACGGTCACTTCAAGTTTAAGAAAATATGGGACACTGTATCTTCAAACTTCATTGAAAACTTTTGAAATTTTCAAACACTACCAACTTACCAACCCTTCTTCATGTGAACCATTCTGATCCTTGTCGTTGGTTTTCGTTGGCAGATACTTCTTCGCTTCACACACAACTAATCGAATTACAAACGGCACCAACTTGGAAACGTGAGTGAAACTAAAACGTGCGAATTGCCCAAGACGACGACACATCGTGAACGCAGGGCCCGAAAACGTACAGCAGCACACTTAATGAAACAAGCCCATGCGCGCCCGCCCAGGGACGCGAAGACACTTGCCGAACAAATGCAAATGTAACCGAAATTGATTGGATGATATTTACATTTTCCCTCATTCGCTCATCGCTCATGAATAATAGACGAGGCGGTGGGCGCACCCATCCTTCAGCAACCTGTCCTCGACGCGCTGAGCGAAGAGATGAATGTGCGAATCGTCAATGTGCTACTGGTTATGCCGAACGCTACCAAGACGATACCAGAGAGCGTGGGTGGAAGATGGGTTGGTGTGTCCCAGGACGACGACGACGATCATCACTGCATGTGCGAGCACGAAACCTCAAACAGTTCAATTCCCAGGCTGGATATCTGAAGTGGTCGCGTTTTTGTCGATGGTATTTTCCTCGGATGACGAAACGTTATTAATTTCATAAAGGCCATCATTTCGAATTTCAAAGAGATGTATTTAGATCCAAGCTGTTTGCTGGTCTGAACCCGGCACTTTGAGAGGAAATGGTCTTCACTAACAGCCTTCCGTAATTAACAAGCAAATTATGGTGGTTGTTATCGGACTTGGAAGCTTGCTGTCTGTCGAGGAGTTTGAGAAATACCATTCGTTGTTGTGCCCCATTATGGACACACCATCCTCGCACATTTTCCTGCAGAAATTGTGTTCTATGTGTCGTTGGTATCAGTGCATCCTGCCATTACGATGGCTAATGGTCAGTGTTCAAGAACCATGGACCAAATGGAATCTGGGAGTTTCTCTGTCTAGGGGCTGATTTCTCAAAACTTACTCATAATTACCAAGGATCAAGTTGGCCAATTGAAAATAGAAGTTAGGAATTCAAAATGGCTGCTTCACGAGACCATGAATTCCCAGGTAAACAAATGTTTGCTGGGATTTTTTCTCAATGTTTCTTTCCTTTGTGATTTTTCTTTTTTTTTCAGGGTCTTTTGTTCTCCGACCTCTTGTGCTGTATCCGTTTTATGCCGTTGTTGCTGGCTCGACGCTCTGTTAGTTTTGTGCGCGCTATTCGGGGCGTCTTAGTCGAGTGGTAAGCCGGGCAAAGAATTACACAAAGTTTTAGGGATTACTGGGGATGCTGGACTGGACGTAGACACAAAGTACAAAGTGCAACAACATCAACAATGGCTCATGAGGAGGACAAAAAGGTGGAGGCCAGAGAAACTGACGGCTTACGTTGGATGCATAGATGAAAGTCTAACTCAGATTATTTAAATTCACATTGATCCTTAAAATTTCTCTTTTTAGTATCTTGAAAAATATTGGTTTGTTTTGAATGTGATCACGTTTTTGGAGAAAATCCTATATATCATTTACTCTTTGTTGGTATTTTTAACAATATCAACAAATCTATCATTTCCGGGTATCCTATTTCAGTTTCTATCTAGGTATAAATGCATTTTGAATACTATTGTATAAATACTACATTCGTTTGCAGATCAAATGTCAGCAAAATCAGCAGGATCACTCGACTCTCTGAATAGTCTCGAATAAATGGTGCGTGATTTTCCCCAAATACAAATGGTCCAATGGGTTCGATAATGTACCACCATAATCATTAGGTGAGCTCTTCCTTCCTTCTCCATCAACGCACATTTAAATACATATATTTTGCACTAGAAATCCCAGCGAATTATTATATCGTTATTTCTACCAATAGCTTTCCAACTATTGATCCGCCATTTTCCATCCGCCATTTCGCACACAGCTATTTTATTTGTGAAGTTTTCATTTTGTATCTCGCACATTTTACATTTATTCCCACATAGTTACCGGTAGTGCCACCATCCTGTGGGGGCGCGCGCGGGGGCGGCAGGACTATTCAACAGTATGTAATGCTCGCTTCCGCATTTCCGCTTGTGGCGGCCCGCCATCAGCAACAAATGCACGCGCTGATATGCAAGCGTCGAGTTGATCCGCCGCCATTAGCATCCGCACTACATTCGATACGCCCGCCCCCAGTGAGTGTTGAGTATCGAACGATTTCATGATCGGGCCGAGCTCTTTAGCCTTTAATCTTTTTTCTATAATATTCATGCTTGTTTACTTTCAATCTGACAAATCGCAGTGGGCGCGCTCGCGTACACGCACATCCTGCAGCCAGGACGAACGCCAAATCCAGGATTTGCCGCAAATTGTGTTATTTTGGCTGCAGATTTACTGTTTATAGTCGCGGCTAATTCAATACCAGCTGTATTCAAATTGATTTTGCTGCGCTGCAAATAAATATATAAAATAAATAAATAATGCAGGACATTTGGAATGTATTTTCATTTCGGAAAACATTCAAATGAATAAAATATCCTGGTTTACATGTTTTCTGTTCATGCAAATTCATGAGATCATTCAAGAAATGTGATTGATTGCAGTTATAATTAAAAATTATTTTTCAAAACGTGTTTTATCTTACAATTAGTTAAATCTAAAATTCCCTCATAGATGTCACTAGGTGCAAACAGGAAGTCATATCCTTGAAGTTGTCTAACTATTCTCTCGTCTGTTAATGTATGAATATGCATGAATAAAGATCAAATTTTCGTCGGACAATGAAAAAGCCGAGGAGGAAATTGATAAACACTGAGATGGGAAGTTGTAACTATGTGTTACATATATATGCAAATGCATTTTCGGTGAATGCAAGACAGTGACAAGTGTGAGGACGCCCTCGTCCTCCAGACATGGCGCGTCTCTCCCGGTATGCAAATTCGTCGAATGTCCCTCGTGTACGACGTATGTAAATGCGTAAATGTACGTAATGGTAATACACGAAGCGCATTACACAACTAATTTTGTAGCAGCCCGACGACTCCTCGTGCAATCGTACAATGTGTGCATACAATGGCCGCCGACAATGTTGGCGCTGCCGTCGCCGCCTCCGTTCGCAGAATGGGCGAATGCATGCAATTTACGTGCATGTTATGTTCAATTACATACATCTTAGTGTAAATTGATTCCGACTCCTTGCTGCAAGTGCGCCTGAATTGCTACTTGCTCATTGTCTAAATATTCAAATTGGGAAAGGTTTCGTTTGCTTCCATACAGTGGAAGACATTCGTTTTGGGCTTTGTGAATGAGTGATCCTGCAAAAGTCATGTGGTAATTGGTTGTAAAACAATCACAATTGGGGCGAGGATCTAATGGTCCTTTATGAGGGATGTGATTTATGGGTTTGAGGATGTCATCACGCATGAGAATACCGGAAATGGAATGCAATGTGTCCTTTACAATCATACTCCAAATATCTGAGTTGAACGAGTCTAGCTCGGCAATAAGATACTCCAAGGATTTCGTAGATTGAGGGCGAACCACCGACGACCAAGAAAATTCCATTACACTATGTTATTGAGAATGAATTGGGCTTACAATACCGGAAATGCCAAGTTCGTAGACCATATGGGTCGCCTAAAATTGTAATCCAAAGATATAGATCAAATGAGTCTAGTTTGGAGATGAGGTACTGCAAGGAAATTTGAAGATTGTGGGCCAACGACCTTGGACCAAAGAAATCCAATGAAAGCATGTTATAGAGGATGAATTGCACTTGAAAATACTGGAAATGGAAAGTCCGTAGACCATATGGGTCGCATAAAATTGTAATCCAAAGATATAGATCAAATGAGTCTAATTTGGAGATGAGGTACTGCAAGGAAATATGAAGATTGTGGGCGAACGACCTTGGACCAAAGAAATCCAATCAAAGTATATTGTAGAGGATGAATTGCACTTGAAAACACCGGAAATGGAAAGTCCGTAGACCATATGGGTCGCCTAACATTGTAATCCAAAAATATAGATCAAATGTGTCTAATTTGGAGATGAGGTACTGTAAGGATTTTTGAAGATTGTGGGCGAACGATCTTGGACCAAAGAAATCCAATGAAACATGTTATAGANAGCTACATTAAGGATTTCTGAAGATTGTGGGCAAACGAGCATGGACCAAAAAAATCCAATAAAAGCATGTTTTAGAACATGAACTGAGCTTGAAAATACCGAAAACGGAAAGTCTGCTGCCCATATGGGTCGCCCACAATCGTAATCCAAAGATACAGGTCAAATAAGTCTAATTTGGAGTTAAGGTACACCAAGGATTTCGGAAGATTGTGGGCAAACGAGCATGGACCAAGAAAATCCAATAAAAGCATGTTATAAAGCATGAGCTGGGCTTGAAAAGACCGGAAACGGAATGTCTCTTTCCCACATGGGTCGCCTACAATCGTAGTCCAAAAATACAGGTCAAATAAGTCTAATTTGGAGTTGAGGTACACCAAGGATTTCGGAAGATTGTGGGCAAACGAGCATGGACCAAGAAAATCCAATAAAAGCATGTTTTAGAACATGAACTGGGCTTGAAAATACCGGAGACGGATAGTTTCTCACCCTCATGGATCGCCTATAATTGAAATTCAAATATACAGCTCAATTGAGTCTAATTTGGAGATAAGGTACTCCAAGGATTTTGTAAGATTCTGGGCGAACCACCATGGACCAAGCAAATCCAATTAAAGCATGTTTTAGAGCATGACTAGGGCTTTAAAATACCGGAAATAGAAAGTTCCTAGCCCTCATGGGTCGCCTTCAAATGTAATTTGAAAGTACAGCTCAAATGAGTATAATTTGGAGAAGTGGTACTGCAAGGAATTTTTGCAGATTGTGGGCGAACGAGCATGGACCAAGCAGATCCAATAAAAGCATGTTTTAGAGCATGAACTAGACTTGAAAATACCGGAAATTGCAAGTCTCTAGCCGAAATGAGTCGCTTACAATTGTAATGGGAACTGTAAAGGAGCTCTTTTTGACCAACCAGCCAGTTTTAGGTTATATCAATATCAATTTGAACCCATTACGAGTGTCACATATTTTAAAGTATCCTTTAACATCTTACCTTTCTCAGGGGCGGTTTGGCTCCACCATTACGCAAATTATTGTTATTGTTATTCGTGACAGTCCTCTTAGAATTGGCATTAGCCAAGGCCATCGTCTGACTGGGAAGCTGCCCACCAACATTCGCCAGCTTTCCGGTAAAGATATCCTCATCAAAACCATCCTCGAAACCCGTATCGGGCATCTCCTCGTCCTCTATATTTGCGCTGATATTGTGCTTGATCATCATACGAACCAAATCCTCATGTTCTTGCAGATAGTTCTCGGCCTCATCCGACACATTCGAGTTACTATTGTACAAACTGCTGGAGGTGAATTCTGAACGAGTCGTCGTTTTCGAGATGGCTTTGTTACCATTGAGAGTATTTCTTGTACCTCTTGTTGCCCCTTGCCCTTTGCGATCCAAACTTGTAGCTCGATTCGTTTTCAAACCATTAATTGTGCTCTTGTTTAATGGTTCCAGTGGATAGCTACGATCGATTCCAGCTTTCTGCCTGCGTTCGTCGAACATTTGACGCACTTTTCCAGTGGAATAATTCGTCAAGCTACCATTACTTCCTGCACTTCCACGATTGACGCGTTCGATGGCGCGTTGCTGTTGATTTTCGTACAGTTTGAGAAGACGTTCTTCTTTTTCTTGGACTTGACGTTGTTGGAAACGTGCCTGCGAACAAAAAACCCATACAGAATGCTGAATTTTAGATGGATATAGGTTAAATCTGAAGTTGCCCTTAATTGCAATTCTTGGTCATTAAAATGTAATTAATGGTGATTCATTAGCAGATGAAGCTTCAACAAAGTTCAATTTCTGATTGCCTTTCCAACCGTCTTGATGATTTTTTGCTTCCCATATTCAGAAAACATATTGTATGGAAAATTTTGCTTACGTCATATGCAGGATTACGTATCGCATTCTGTAAACTACGAGCTGCCCAAGAATTATCCAAATCTATAGACACAACTGAGTTCCAACTTGAAGATAACAATTTGTTCATATTTAAAACCCTCACAATTGGACAACTTGACACTTGAATTTAACAATAATTTGCGATCATCTTTGGTCAATACACATCGTTTCAATGGATGAACGTGCGTCACTACAAACAGACCATAAACAACAGCAACAAGCTGTGAAGAGACTTGCTTTATGTTTTGGCGCATTGAACGGGTACGCATGAGCAGGGAAAACTGTTCAGGCTATAAATGAAAGTTTCCATTAATATTCAAGGTGCGGGACGATTCATGTAGCGAGGCAAAGAGGGTTTTTGTTGTGATACAAAGATATCATTTCCACACGTGATGTTGCCAGGATACTTGGCAATCACAACAGCTTTTTCTTTGAATGAAATTCGCGCCTGTCAGGATGTTTGCCACAAGAGTGGGATAACATTTATGGTTTATCAACAATTGACAATTGCGTATCGATTGATATAAAAATGATCAAAATAAATATAATTTCAAGGGTAATCCTTTTTGGGTAATCCCAAAATAACGTTTTTTAAAGTTTTCATATGTTTTCAAATATTTTAACATGATTAGCAGAAACATTGAGCACAAATGTGCAATTTTTAAATAGAGTGTTTTATGCACAAATATACACAAAAATTTTAAATAGTTCATTTTTATATTTAAAAAATGCGTCAGATTTGTTTCAAAAAAAGTTGATTACAAATTTTATCCATCTGCTACATTTGTGCCAATAATTTTTCACATATTAATTTTGGAAATATACCTACAAATAGTACTTGTAAACTTGAAGGTTTTTGTACATAAACTTTAATTTTAAATTTACCTGAAATTGAACTTTAGGAATGAAAAAAATTCTTCGGTTAATATCAAGTACATCATCATAAGTAATCGAATTTAAATATATGGATGGTTTATGTTGGAATATTTTTACATGTAAAAATGAATTTTATAAGCAGAAGTTACAAAATGGCGTTCAAAAACTTGAAATAATTTACAATTATAGAACCGAATATTGCTTTTCATCTTAGGGGCATATGGTAGTTTTTTTCTTGATTTGAAATTAAATTAATTATTTTTTTTATGGTATGCAGACGATCTAAGAATAAAAAAGGAGTATCAAAAAATATTCAAAAATTTTTTGTCTTAATAGTTTGGCTAAAATTAGCAATAAACAGGTAAAAATAGCGAAAATGATTTCAATCGTATGGTCAAAATGGCTGAATATTTTGAATTCAAATTTGGATATGAAGAAAAGAAGAAGGACTACTTTTATCTAGTTCGTTCCTATTTGTTTTCATTCACACGGAAAAATTATTATTGATGATGATAAGCATTCATTATAGGATAAAAGAGAGTCGAAGAAGTCGATTGATTGACGAAATACGTACAGGTAAAATAATACAGAAACCGGAACAGGTTACTTGGTTAAAGGGCCAAGGTGTCTGCTTACATTATCATATTTTTTCATTCATGTTTTATTCGTATACTCAATATTCTATGAAAACATAACCTGAATCCACTCAGAATCAGTACAATGGGTTTTAATTAAGTACTATTTATAGCAAATTGTTTATGTAATCTGTCGTTGTTGTTTATTGGCATAGTGTAATCATTTAATTAATCATCCTGTCACATTATGATCTTCAAGGATAATAATTAAAAATGCATGAGCATCAAATCTAGTCAAAATTTCTTTCTAACTTGTTTTATTGATATTTAATGCAACTAATTATAAGTGGTGTAGATTATAATTACAATTATTTCACTTGTGTCACAATTAATGACAACTTTTGTTAAACAAAATTTTGATGAATTACTGATGAAATTATTTTTTATTGATGTTTCGAATTATATCAATTCATCCCTAAAAAATACAGTTAATATATCAATAAAGTATATGAAATATCATCTCGAATTATTATAAACTTTAATGATGTTGAATTTTATTATGACTACATAACTTGTGGCATGAAATGAACAAAAATCACTTAAGATTATGTGATATTCTGCAAAAATAATTTTCTTTGCACTATTTCTTGTAACTATTGGATATCAAAATCGATGTTAAATTATTTGAAGTGAAGTAATGCAAAGTATTGGACTCTATCAATAATTTTGGGAGGTCATACGAAAATCGAAAGAAATAATAACTCTACATATTTATTACCGATTACTTGAAATGCTTCAGCATGACCGTGAAATATTTATTTAATAACAGGGTGTGTACCTGAAATGTCAAACCGAACAATCGGATAACAACTACAACTATAAATTTATAATTTGATTGTTTGATGTAGCATCATTCATCAGACGTCTTGAATAATTTGTCCACAGACAAATGATGGTATAATAATAGGGGCAGTTCATGGTAACAAATATCAAGTTAAAATATAAATAAAGTAATTGAAAAAAATGACAAATGAACTCAAAAGATTTAATACTCTTGCCACCTTCGCATTTTTTCTTGCAAAAGTATAGAACTTGTTTCAATGAGTGTTACCTTGTTGCTTAATATCAATTACAACGTTTTTGGTGTTATTGCATAAACATGGTTTTCCAAGGTAATTTGGGAACACGTTTAAAGAGTGTCGAATGTTACAAGGCGTTACAAAACGCCTCCTTGCAATTATAACAAAGAGACATTTCAATTTAACTTGTTGTGTGATTGTTGTCAGCAATTTGTGCTTAATAGATCAAATTATAAACCATTGTTATGTGTTTTGTATTGCATAATAATGAGATTTAATAATAAATTTCAATTGCAATGATTCAAAATACTTTTATGGAATAATTCAATATATTTCTACTTTTCAAATTTTGTTGGAAATTTAAGATACGATGAATCATGCTTATTATTTATAAATGTATGTATGTAGTCTGCAAATGAATTACAACAAATTTCAGCACGTCATCACATGCTGGTGCAAATATATGTATGTATATCGATTTGCGTAGGTGAATAACATTCGAATCAAGTCAATATATCCAAAGTCAGACAGCATTCACAATTCTTTAAAAAGCAACATGAATAGATTAACCTCTCCAAAATGGTCGACTGGTCTGTCATTCATTCAAATTGCAAATTGTATTTTTTTGCAGAGCGTGGATGTCTTTTATAATAAGTGATTTCAATTATGGTTCGGACCAAATTGTAATTATTATACTTAAGTATATTGTATTAATTGGAATTTGCAATCGAATGAAAAAATCTGAGTTGTCTTGCAAATATTGATTAAATTTTTACCAAAAGAAAGTTCATGAACAAACAAAAAGTGCGTTACTAATTTGTTAAATTTGAATAATAAAATCTAAATCACAAATTGCTATAATGCAAAACTGTGATTATTGACGGTTTAGTTTATATAATTTTTATGTTTAGAAGATTGTAAATAAGATTATAAAGATTATAAATAATAGTTTATTTGATGATTGATCTGGAAATAAAAATTCTCTTATATTTCTTATGTTTCTCTTATATTTTAGTGTGTTTATCTTTTTAGAGTTAAATTCAAAGATTATTTGATGCTCTAAAGAGAAGAATATCAGATACTGAACAGAATTATAAAATGTAGATTTCATTATTTAATCAATCGTTTAAAAAATCTGCATAACAAAACATTGTTGGATAATAATTTATATAATATTCCAAGAATCATAAAATCAAAAATTTCTACAAATTTGATGTGTTCATGTTAACTCTTATCCAAAAATCTTCAAAATTTGGTTTTGATAAATTTCAAATATTGGTAAACACAGAAACCAGCAGGAATTGATATTCATTTATATTACAAGTGACTTAAGAAGTATTTATTTTTCTTAATTGTTGAATAAAATATTCCAAGGCAAAATTATTATTACATTTTTAAGTTAAATTGAAGTTTGTTCTAACAAAAACCAAATCGTATTTAATTTTTGCACTATAAAAAGCTATAAAAACAAGCTACTTTTGCCATATTATTTTTATTCACAAATTTGTAAACGTATCAGGAAATAGCACCTTTTTCCGATAAATTATCATAAATTTATGTACCGTTTTCCTTGATACTCTTAAGAGATACCATCTTTGGAGAATGTTCGTTGTTACTCTTGGTTGCAATCCGTGGGCGTTAAAAGGTTAAACGTTTCTTCACCCAATGATATATCTTTCAATTGAATTCTTTTTTAAATCAACATCAGTTTATTTTTTACCTTTCAAACAGGTGTTTCTTTGCACATCAATCTTCTTGAAATATTACTCACCAATTAGTTCAAATATAAATGAGATTAAAATTGCAAATTAATTTTAGATTGATGTTAAAAAAATATTACATATATGATTGAATGAATTAGATCAGAAAAGTTAATGTTGGCATTAGGCAAGCCTTTATTAAATTAATTGGCAAAAACAACTTTACCAATAAACACATACATTGAATAATTGAGCAATTAGTTGTGTTAAAGTTTAATTACCTGCATTTGAGAAAGTCTTGATGCCATTGTTTCTCGATCGACACTTTTCTCAAAGTATCCAAAAAGTTAATGTGTCCCAAATCTTCCTTGGTGATCTTGAAATGTAGCAGCTGATATCGATCTGCTGATGAATTAATCCTGGATTTATCGATCCATCTGGTTTCCAATTCTAAGAGAACAGAAAAATATATAACGTTTAATTAGATATAAAAAATTCAATAAAATGATTGATAATTCTTTAGATAATTCATATGAATTTTTATTAGCATTCATTATATCAGAATAATCATGGGATTTTCAACATTTGCTTCGAAAATCAAGTCAGAGAAGATGAAAGAAAATATTTTAATATATAGGTTTTCTTTAAATTTGATATTTATCTTTTACTCTTAAAAAAATTGTAAATAGAAATATATAAATTGCCATAATTTTTGGATACTATAAAACCGTATGACAATAGCAATTTTTTTTCTAAATTTTTAAACAAAAAGAATCAATTTGCAAAGAAATTGTCAAACTTTTTAATGTCTACAACAAATTTACAATTATGTTCAGACTACTTAGAATTTTGGCGCCAATCTTTAATGTATATTAGTTTTTTCATAATGAAAAGTTGATCACTTTTTTCGAGAAGTTTTTAACAAAAATGAATGTCTTCAATGTCGTTGTTGGTATATTTAAATGCACTTATTTAACAGCTGAAGACAATTTATTACTTGGTCATTCTTTTCATCCTATATTTCTGGGAAATTCTTAAATTATAATTTTAACTCTGATCCCAGGAAGAAATCCCAGAAAAAATAAATGAAAAATATTGAAGCACAAAAAAATTTGCCCTAATTTCTTTAACATTCTAAAAGCTCTTCAATTCTCTGATAGATTCAAATAGAGATAACAGTAGAAGGAATAGACTGAGGTTTGATCTTAGAACGGACTTATTCTTTCTACTGACAAAGTCCTAAAGTTTGAATGGAAGGGATCAACCATGTTCCAAATTAACACTTGCAACTACTTCCAAAGAAATATCAAACGGTTATCGTGTCAGGATGAAATGAACACAATTGAAATTATAACAGGAAGTAGCACTTTGACCCAGCAGAAAATATTGACAAGAAAATTGTGTTGTTATTTCCCCGAGGAGGATACATAAATCCATCCACAGAGGAAAAATGAATAATGACAACGTTCCAGGTATAGTAAACATGTAGGTGAATGCAAACTATGGTACAATACTTGGGAGGCTAATGGAAATACCAGAAGACGAATACGAAACGAACACAAACATGCAAACTGGGCGCAGTTGATGATCGTCCAGGGAAATTGATTTATAAATAAATGGGTCAGCGGTGTTTTCATGTCATGCCATACGCGACTTTCTATCTACGAAGGAGAATACCAACTTTACATTCGTATCAACTAGGTCTACTTGTAATGAGTTTGCATATGTATGCCAGCTCGTTTAATTTATTGTTCGCTCATTTGCTGGTTAGCGCAATGTAGTTCTTTTGTTTCATTTCTCCAATGGGACCTGCCTGTAATTACGCTTCATTTCACTCGTAATTATCATCAGGAGAACTGGAGACATCATTCTAACAATGCAAACTAATTGACCACTAGTAGATTACAAACAAATGAATTTGAAGTATTTAAAATTAACGATTCTTTCTATGGATTTTTCTATGCATGTTAATTAATAAGTAATATGCGAGAAAGAGTGGACTGAATTGGAAATATATTAAAAAGACAAAAAGAAATGATTAAATTAAAATTTATGACAACTTATTCGAATCTACTCAAAAAATCACATTTAAATTTAAAATGATCCATTCTTCAATTTTTCTAATTTGTTTTCAATTTCTGTTTCTGTAGTTTCATTTACACAGCAAATAAAAAGATAAGACATAAAAGAGATAAAGACGAAATTTATGATGTTTTAATAGAATAAACCATTTGAAAGATGAAAAGTTGGATTCATTTTATGTGAAATTTATTTCCTGCAGGATCAAATATATCAAATATAATCAAGTATAGCTTTTTACATGATACAGTTGAAAATGTCATATGAAACATTAATATTATGTAATATGCCATAAAATTTAAGTTTACATGTGATCTCATATTATTTTTCATTGCTCATTTTAATTATTTATTATCTCATTATTGGCTGGCAAATTATAGCCATAAAATATGTCCACAATCTTGTAAACATTATTCCTAAGACTTAAGTTTATCCTAACATCTTTATTTAAATGATAATGTAATAATAACAAAATTTTTCTTGCCTTCACTATAAATTAACCACAAATCTCTATAATAGAAAAAATAAAACGATAAAAAAAGTGAATAATTTCTTAAATGAAATTGCATTTAAAATGAGAAAACTTTTATAACATTTAAGTTTTATGTTCCTTCATTCAATTGTTATATAAGAATATTTCTAAGAATACAAATAATCCTCTTGCTATTAATATCATTGATACTTACGCAGATAATATCATAGCTATATCAATCCAGAATTTTATCCTTTCTTAAAATGAACAATCCAATAAAAAACATTGATTATTTTTATCCAATTTCAATATGGATACAACAAAGAAATATGATTCAAAATTATTGTATAGCAGAAATATTTCAAGTAAGATGAAAATGATTTTTTTTAAAGATGTTGATTACAGAATTGGATCAATTATATCATCTTAAATTTGTCTTTTAGTATTTCTTTGCACAGAGCTACTCTCTGTTTTTATATACCCTCTCATTCGTATGTATTAATACATAAATTGAACGACTTGTTAATTATATTACCATAATGAAATAAAGTTCTCAATTTTATTATATATAAATATTAATATTATTCAACTGCCTACAACTGCGTAGCATGTAAGCATCTAATATTTATAATTGTTGATTATATTAGATGCTTTTCTAGTTTCAATTTACCCACATTGTTGGTAATATAGGACAGAAAACAAAAGATAAATGCGTGGTTTGTGTCAAAGGGTGAACGAACCCCAACGATTTTCTATTCATGGAAAACATATTCGATTGTTTTCCAGGTGCATAATAGTAAATGCATTGTGGATGAAAAACGAAACCACAAACAGGGCTAAAATTGAATCAGATGCCTTCCATTACAAGTTTTCCAATATCATGTCATATTTTTAGTGACTGTTACGAACCGTCACTATTTATAGATTTTTCTGTTTTCTGTCATTGGATCTATAATACTTTCATCTTTCTCCAGCTTTTGTGAATGAATTAAACGTCATAGATCTATTTTTGTTATCATGTAATAAAATAGAGTTTGGAATCTTTTTAAGATACAATCCATTAAATTCTTTGAAAGTGTATAAAGTTTGAATATCATCAATTTTTATTTTTTAAATAAGAAATAAGATCTAAATAGAAAGAGTTATTCCTAATCCTTCAAATTTTTAACTAAACCGAAAGGTGCTAAAAATCAATGTAGTTATAATTGTTAATAATTTCAACAATTTTCATAATGTTAAATCTATAAGCTATAAGATGTGATGAAAGTTTAATTGAACATATAATTAAAGTGAAAAGGATATTAATTTATCTTAAGATCAAAAGCAAGTTCTTTTCTACTTCCTTAAAAGGAAGATGGTCCAAACCTTGGAGTACATAAGAAACTGAACCGAATTCTCTCTTTTGCTTCATCCTAATTTATTCGTGCGGATTTAAACTGGCAGTATGAAACATTTATTTAAACTTTCTCCTCATTGATACAATTCGCAATCTGTTTTTTTAACTGAAGCAGATTGCATCCATCAAAAAAAATATATAAAGTGCTCTAAAAAAGAAATCACTATATAAACTATAAAAAATTAACGGAAAAGTAAATAAAAAAGAAAAACATATTTAAGCAATTTACTTTTTAAATCTAAATGAAGGAAATTTATTTTTATTTTGCTAGAGGATGTAATGTTAGTACTTTCTAAATATTACCCACAAGAATGATAAGTAATAAACTTTAGAAAAATTACTATCTTTTATTTTCCTTCTGATTAAAATGGATGAAATCGTGGTTGAAAAAGTTGGTTACTATAGTTACAAATTTGATAATTTTGACCATTATGTAGCTACTCAAATGAAATTTTCATGATTTACTGATGATATTTAATAAGCCATATCAAAAATTTGCTAACCAATCAATATTCAGTTTGATATGATATTTTTAACACACATGAAAAATACCATGAAAATTGATTACAATTTCCATAATAATTTTAGCACCCATAAAATTTTCTAAATTTGTATTTAATATTTTTTCGTTATTATAATAATATTTACACAAGTATGTATTATTTTTATAATACTAAATGGAAAACTCCCATCCATTTCTTAGATTTTCTTGGATGTTGTAAACCATGTTTGTTATGCTTAGTGAGTTTATAAACCAGCGAATTGAAAGTGTTCATGTTTCATTATTACTGGTTGGAGAATACGTCTAATGTTTGTTTGTTTGCTGTTCAAGAGGAAGATGCTTCACGCTTCGACAATCATCCTAACAATGGCATAAAATCATCGTGCAATACTAAGGCATATGTATCATAGCTTGAAGCCACACCAAAACACAATTCTGTTCCACAATGTGTAACCATTTCACATTTACATTTACTTATTACAAATTAAGTTTGCTTCCTAATTATATAGATTTTCAAAAGCAATAATAATGATTGAGGAACATCTAATCGAATAGTTATTATGTTGATGAATTGTATTGATATAATGACGTAATAGTTTAGGATTTTAACAATTAATAATTCAAATAGCGATTGCTTACATTTCTTGTGTGATGCTGTTGGAATTGAAATGTAGGCAATAGAAATAAATTATTACGGTAAACCCAAACATTATGAGTGACAGGCTGTAATTTAATGTAATTCAGGTT
>JARJDZ010009724.1:0-41089 GCA_030264555.1 Aleochara sp. GC000083
ATTGCTTTTTAAAGTAGCTGCTGTGCGATGCTGGTGAAAAAGTCGTTGGCATGTAATTAAGTGCACTAATTTAGTGACAACTACTTTGAATGATTAACACAGATTTTTCCACAGGTCTCTATGGATCGTTTCTGCTTGAAATTTTCTGTCATTTGCATACTGAGGGCATACGTTGACAAGTTTAAATTAAAATACTTTGGGCCTTGATATCCACTGCAAATGATTTCTTGTAAAAATAATTACCTTTATCAAAATTGAGTACGAAGCATGAATTTTTCTTATTGTTAGTATGAAATTTGTTTGAAGTATTGAAATGTTCATATTAGAATATTTAACTATGAGTTGAAATAAAAAAAAAACAATGAATTTCTGTGAAGAAGTTAACAAAGTTTTGGTCAAGTTGAAAAATCCTTTTCCAGAATCATTTAACAATTGTCTTTACAAAAATTGAGTGGGAAGCATATATTTTCTTATTGTTATTGTAAAATTTGTTAGAAGAAGAAAAGAAAACCTGGTACACACTACTTTCTACAGAACCCTTTTTCAAAAACCTTATACTCAAAAATATTACATTTTAGTACATTTCGAAAACAACAAGCTCCTTTGCACCTTTTACATTTTCATCTTGAATTTCTTGTACCTTTACAAAAATTGAGTGGAAAGAATATATTTTCTTATTGTTTCAAATTTGTTTAAAATGTTGAAAATATCATATCTATCTAGGAAATGAATTAGAAAATATATTGAGTTTCTTCAAAAAAGAAAAGAAAACCTGGTAGAACTTACTTTTTACAAAATCCTCTTTCAAAAACCTTAAACCCATAAAAATATTATATATTAGTTGTTGTCAATGATAAATTTCTGAAACAAATATTTCCTTAGTACTTTTTTTCGGTTTCATCTTGTATATTTTGCATCTTTACAAAAATTGAGGTCAAAGTATACATTTTCTTATTGTTAGTGAAAAATTTGTTCAAAGTGCAGAAATCATCATATTTAGCTATGAAATGAATTCTTGAAATATTGGGTTTATTTGAAAAGGGAAACAAGCAACTTTCAACAAAACCCTCTTTCAAAAACTTTAAACTCATAAAAATATTACATCTATAGTTGTTATACATGAAAAATATCTGAAACAAAAAACACCTTGATACTTTTTACACTTTCACTCCGAAGAACTGTATCTTCAATGTAAATGGAAATGGTTTCAGTTGTCTTTTAAGTGTGGAAATGTACCCAGCAGGAAAGTGAGTACTTTAACATTCTTTTCTCGCTTTGTCAAAGTGCAAGCGCGTAAAAGAAATGTCTCATCCATTCCGGTATTCACAGCGTCCTTGCAAACTTATCTTCACGTCGACGAAGACCAAAACCACAAGTTGAAAAAGCTTAGATGGATGTTATTAAGGCCCCTACAGTTTTCCCTCGTGTACGGACAACGAAAAGCGTTGAAAACCACCCACAGTTTTCCCACTTCTTTCTACGATACGATATGCAGCCTTTTAATATGAGATATCTCCAATTTGATTATGCAATGCGGATGCGTATGGGTTAGCCCACATCCGCCCCCCAAAACCCATCTCGTAGTGTGCAGAACGGCGGCGAGATGCATGAGTGGAAAATTGAATTCGGCATGCGTGGACCGAACTTCCCTCGATGGTAACAACAAAGTGCGAACTGGATAGAGGTTTGTATGAAGGGTGGTAGTGGATGTAGTGCAACGTGAAGGCGAAAATATAGTGTCCTGTGGCATGCACGCATCCTTTTACAAACCGCGTGTGCTTGTTGCCATCGTGGGGGCGTTTGGGGACACGTTTCCATTATAACACGCATTCCCATTCCCCATTCCGGGACTCCGACCATAAAACATTCATACCTACACGACCATAGAGGAATAGACACGTTGATGTCAGCCAATGTCCAACAATGTGTCCGGCTGGACATGCAACCCCTCACCCATCGGTTTGGTCTTTGTGGGTGGTCCGAGGAATCCTGATGGACGTAGATGCACGGGTGCATGTCGCATGCATCCTGGATCTGTGGCGGGTGCATTTGACCGGCGCAAAACCACCAAACGTGGCCAAATGCAAGGAAGCTCGAAAATCGAGAACAAATGTGCACTGACGCTGACACCTAGTGGATGGCCGGTACCATGACATCTAAACATCCAAAACCATCGAGAGAATCTGTTCCCAAGCGCTGATATATGTATGTGTTAATGGTCATTATTTCATGGGAGTTGTTTTAATGTTTGCCATCAGCCGTGGATGTCTATGCACGTGGAGAACCACAAGAGATGTGCAGATGGGCCCGACTTCGTTGCTGTGTTTTATGGCTTGTGAATGATGATTGAATTTATTTCGCTCTAGCGGGCTGATGGTACGTGCGAGTGGAATTCCTGGACGATAATGTCACCCGTATAAACTCTTCGGCAAGATTTAAACTTATAACATACTCCTTTCGCATGGTGTCAACCGGCAGCGATGCATTAAATAGTCGTCTGTGCCCTTTTGCGCCTTTTCAATGCGTCGC
The DNA here is from genome assembly GCA_030264555.1 of Aleochara sp. GC000083. Classification (NCBI taxonomy): domain Eukaryota; kingdom Metazoa; phylum Arthropoda; class Insecta; order Coleoptera; family Staphylinidae; genus Aleochara; species Aleochara sp. GC000083. The sequence goes on from JARJDZ010009724.1 coordinate 2,530, forward strand.
GTTGGGTTTACTTGAAGCGACATTAAATTTACCTTCCGCAGCTGCTGCAGTAGTTTTAATAATTTGCAAAGGACGAATTGTTCCGAGCGAAAACACCGAAACGCACTCTGGTCTTATCTAACGGACGATTAAACGCTTTATCTACACGCCAGTTGGTGCCTTATATAACGCAGTCCACGAGAGAATCCAAAGTTCCTCGAGGTCTTCTGGAAGAAGCAGTAGTATAGATGGATAACTTGTTGGACACATGTTGGGAACAAATAACGCATGAAGATTAAGCACAACGGATTGATAATTGACAGGAAGGCGTGGGCACAACACATATCATAATTATTATCATGGTCGTCATCAGCAGCAGCGAATGAATGGACTACTCAAAGTGCATTTTAAATGTGAAAATCATTGAGTCTGCGCTTAAGACGTGGTATTATGGATGGCAAACGGCTCTATTTGACGGTATTGTATTGTTTCGGAATGGAATTTATGCGGTCTTAATGGATACATTAAATCACAATCAGATTTCTACCAACCATCACCAACACCAACGTTGATATAGTTTTAAAGATGCCAATTGAGTAAGATGTTATTCAGTAAATTACACACCAAGGTGTGGTTTTGGATGAAGCGATTATATTAACCTTTGAATTATGAATGCACCATGACATGAAATATAAATAAAATAAATCATGTTATTTCTACGAGTGCGTGATGTCCCTCAATTTTTTACATCATAAAACTTGTAAAGTAAATTTATTCGGTAACTTCTTCTTTGGGTTCTTTCTCCCAGGTGAATTAACCACGCTAACAAATTCCATTTCTAAGAAAACTAAGTCTATTACAGTGATAAAATATACGAAAGCTCCCTTCGGGGACCGTCTCTATTCAATAACACTTCCCGAAATTGCATATTCATTTCTTATTCATGTCCCACGTCCTCAGTTGAACGCGCAACGTCTCCATCATTCGGCGCGCAAAAAACATCGCATAAAACTATCGAAAAACGCATTTGCGAGACGAAGAAGCAGAAGTCCATTCGATTCCAGAGTCAATTTGTACACGTACGATATGAGTTCTTGCATAAGCATTTCTGCGGATGCCGTCAGAAGGCATGGGGAAAAAGTTTCGTAAAAGAGGCCATCACCACGAAAAAGTTTTATGTGTAGTCCTGAAGTAGTTTTCTTCGTGTTTTTTAAGCCAACATTGATGTAGATGGTACTCGTCGATAAGGAATACGATTATGGTCGGTCGATGGTACACAACCATCGCGGAAAACTCTTAATAGTTGCAGCTATTTCGATGCTATCGGAAACGAAGCAAAACGAGTCGAGGAAAGTAATTTAAAAATATGTAAAATCGATTTCATCTGTGCCACGTCAACTGCAGACCGCTGGCAGTATAACGTCAAATTGAACTGAAACTTCCTGTTGTTTATTTATATTTCTCTCCTGGTGCTCATCGCATGGAATTTACGAGAGCATTCCGAATGCATTCGAATTCAAAAACGGTGCAGCTCACGCTACCAACTTTCCGTTTCATTCATATTCGATTTGATGTTTCGTTTGTTTGTTGAATATGTTTTCCCCCCATTTCGGGCTGTCTGGATGCATATTTTCGCTTGTCTCGAGTGTGCATACAGAAAACAAGAAGTAAAAGAAGTAAAATTATCATCAACACCAACAACTGAAAGTATCAAATTGACAAGTTTTCGTTCAACGTTGGGTTACTGAATGCACGTGCAAAATATGTCTCATATCTCAACCCTCTGAAGAAGACCATGTAAAAAAGACGTTGGTTGTGTATCATATTGTATGAACCTTGGTTTGCGGCGTGATTTACTCAGACATAATTAGACACGCTTTCCTATGTTGGCTGTCGCTCGCTGTTACCTTCTGTCGCTTCACTTTACACGAAATCCATTTGGAATCCATTCACTTGCAGCTTTCAAGTTGCTACATTAAAGATTTTTTTGCGAGCGTGCCGCCGTATGATGAGCAACCATAAGAAGAGGAAAAAAAACAGGAAAAAACCTGAAGGAAGTATCAAGTTCCTCCTCATCGAACCATTCATACTTCTATAACCAGACTAATCTTAACTCTGCCCTCAAATATCTTCTTATGTAATGGATTGTAAAAGAAGATTAATTAATGGTTGATTTCCCCAAAGCATCTTGATTTGTCGAAATTATAGAATTGGTTGAAAAAAATGCATCCCCTAAGAATCATTGCACATGAAACCAGATCTTACAGGATACAAAGTATCCAGTTTATATAACCATCAGTTCCAAAACTAATAGCATTTTCAAAAATAAAATATTCCTCGCAAGTCTTCATTTAACATGTCTAACAGACAGTTAATAGATCCGTAATAGATTAGTTTGTATTTTTAGCCGCACTATTAATTGCAATCCGCTTTGAACGACTGGGCGAAAAGGACAAATATCAAGAAGTCAATTCTGAAGATTCAAGCGTTCATTTTCTTAGCAGTGCTGATTGTTGCACAACAAGATTGCCCATTCTACGAACGCGTGGAAAGCAGCAGGGTGGCAGCGATGAAGAAGCGAAAGAAAAAATGGAGAAAAATGAAAGGTGTACTCGGAGCCCATTCTTGGGGCTTCCATGGACGATGGTGGTTGCGGTCCATGTGTGCGCCTGAATGGTGCGGTGTATGATTAATGATCGTTTGCTCTTAAGACACGCAACTTTGCCGCTGACGGAACACGAAGGTCCCTGTTTACTTTTCATTAATCATTCAAGGATCTTATCGGTCGAATGGACGAGCCAAACGGCCCATGGGTCTTGCGCACTTACGTACAACTCACTTCGTATGGTCGAGCAAATATTTCAGGCGCAATGTTGTAGTTTCACCTCGGCCCCAGAAACAAGTATTGTAAACAAATTGTTGCTCAAACAATCCAAGTTTAAACTAGTTTTTAAAGCGTGTAATGGGGTTTATCCTACCATTTATCTGAAGCTAAAACAAGTTTTAGACAATTAATTTGCGGGCAAATTTTCATAATCGTCATTAATTAAGTTTACATTCACCAGATCAATTTAATTGATAAGAACGTTTTCGTTCCTTCCAAATATAATTCTTTCAAGAGCTTTCTGAATTTATTTTTTTGAAGTTTTGTTGTACCTAAACTTTGGCTTCTTATCCCATCTCAAAATGCAAATTGGTTAAACCCACTTAAACCTCAATTGCTACTATTGTTTTTAATTAAAGCTGGTGCTAATTGTAAGTAAACTTTTTGACTAATTACAACCCAGCAATTCAGGTGCAATTTACTTCGAGTTTTGTAACCCAAGCATTGAAAAGGCACCCTCCAAAGACAAATCGAAACTCCATGAAAGAACAACCCTTTCTACCATCGCTAATCCTTTGATTGTATTTCAGTGTACTCATACTTTGGCAATGATTACAAATGAATGAGAGTGAATGGGAACCCCTATGCTAGTTGCAGTCTGTACGGCATAAGTTTCATTTCTGTTGATGACAGATCTGCGGCAAACCGAACGAAACACACAAAACCAAAAGCAACCACTTACCTGCTGTTGCTGCTGCTACTTCTAGGTTCTTGCAGTCCTTGCAGTGTTGATGGCCCCCAATTCGTGTTGGCAGTCTGTCGTACGACGAGAAAGGAAGTAAGTAGATTGTACAGCTACTTTGTTCCCAGTCGGGGGAGTGCACGCAAAACTTTCCCCAAAATTTCCTTTCATCTTTACTTAGCGCATTCGTGGTGGTCGTCACCCTTGACGAGCCAGCTTTCTGTAACACATAGAGGAACCTTATGATATTACAATATGTATTTGATAATACGGTCATGTGTGGATGGTATCAGTGCGGATTTAAAGTTCTGAATACTGAGGAAGAAGTTCGTTGGGCCAATGTGAAGATGGGAATTGAAAAGTTCGAAATCGTGAATATGTATATTCTATGTAGTCTAGTTGAACGACAGGAAGACGTCGGGTGGTTTTGTTGTTTTTGCGCGCATGGCTTGCAAGTTTCGACAGCTGTTTTGTCGAAATGTCATTTGGGCGGAGTCGATTTGTAAAATATACACGTTCGGGGGTGAGTTGCAAACAATAATATCCGGACTTGAGTGGGTGTTTTGCCAGGGCGAGCAAAAAAAAGGCCTCCGGAACGGAAAGCAGCCAGCTAAGAAACGTAAAATAACACCAGTGGCTACTTCCTCTTCGCATAAACTTCAGTTTCAACTAGCCATGCTTTTTTGGAACATGTGCTCGAGTTTGGGNCAATTTAATTTGACATAGTGATCATAATTACTTATTCCTTTATGTGTTATCCCAGAACCGGAAGTCCAATTCTTATGATTCCAGCCGTATGTTATAGGAAATTTAATGTACTTTCGATTGCCGTTTAGACATTTGCAAAATTCCATCTAGAAATGCTATTGGTATTGTCGTCAATCTGTTCTAAAATGATCATTTTTATAACTCGTTTTCCCAATTAAATATTGTCTATTTTCTGTTGTCTGTTTCTCAGTAACTGGAGGGCCTATGAAAATGGTTCAGACCTCATTTTCTTGCAAATTTAATGTACTTTCAAATGGCGGTAAGGAATTTGCAAAATTCCTACCAGAAATGCTATTGGTATTGTCGTCAATTTTATTAGACCCAGTAATCATAATTGCTTAATTTTTATCAAGTTTAATTCTAATATTTGTGACCTTATATTATAGCTTTACTAAATTTTCTATCGTTGATATTCTAGAAAAATTCGTGGAAACCTCAGCATCATCAGTGACATCCACTCCGGAACCAGCGATCGACTGCAACCTGGTGAGCCCTGGCACGGAATCCGGACGTGAATCCCCTGTGGACGTCTCCTCCACGTCCGAATCCTCAGTTCCTGGAGGCCAATCCTCCTCAGGTCGGCGCTCTCCGTCGGCACACCAACGCAACCCACTCCTGCAGGAGCGTTGGTCCTGCGAGGAGCTCCGCAACGTCACCTGCCATCTGGAAACGAAAGAACTCTGGGATAAGTTCAACGAATTAGGCACCGAAATGATCATCACGAAGACTGGAAGGTAAATTTCACGAGGGGGTTTCCCCTATTTTTTTTCTTCTTTCTTTCTTCGTCGTTTCAAGTCCACATAGTAGAGTAGGCCGGATGACTGCAGCCAAAACGGTTAAGTCGATCGGCCATTATTATTACTTACATGTTGTTGGTATCGCTTGTGTGCGCAGCAATCATATTACGAGACTATCATTTTATTGTTTCGTATTTATGGAGCCATAAAAGGCGCTTAAATGACCACGTGTGTGTTCCGAACGATTTCATATTATTAAACTATTTATTTATATGGTGCTGCCGTTGCTGTCGGTGCGCCCGGAGCGCGTAATTGTTATGTACTCACTCGTATGCGCACTGTGCACTCGCACTATGCTCACTATACAGCCCACCGATTAGTTATTACTTTTAATACACACTTTATGAGCGGGTTTTCTGTAACTGGTCCGTCAGTTACCTTTGTACAAGAAGAAGAGAAGAATTTTCAAGATGGCCTCCAAATTATCGATTTTTCTTCTCTGCTTAGAAATCCCGATTTTTTTAATCGATTTATGATGGAAATATCTCAGATTTACAAGAAGTAAATTGAGAGGACGAAATTTATGCCATATTTTACCCTCGAAATTGCATGGGGACATTTGCAATTGCAAAATTTCCAACTGCAAATGGTAAATGCTAAATCGTAAATCGTAAATTGCCGATCGACCGAATCTCGCGTTGAGTATAATTTGACAGCTGTTGCATTAAGTTCGAAGCAGTTGGCGCAATCGTTCGAAGAATAGAAAGAGGGCCATCGAATAATGAAGTCAACAACAATGCTAGAAATCTGTAAGTTATTATGGCATCAGAAGGACGATTCTTTCACAATGGCCGCTCACAACTAAGGTTTATCTTTCGGGAGGTCCCTCAAGAATCTATTACTTCTTGCATTGAATTGAAAAATTCAGTGGTAATTTTCAATTTCCCACCCAATACTTCTTCTTCTTCGCGAAGAAGTTGTCTGCGCAAATGTCACTTTGTCTCATTTAATTTACAATTTGCACGTTGGAGGCTCGGGATGGAAGTTAATTAAGGTAAAAGGTTGGCGCACGAGGTGGCAATGTCGCTGAAGAATATGGAATATGGAATATTGCGGGGAACTAATCTTCTAATTAACAAATAAAACATTCTAATGGCGAATTTTCAGCGGTTATGCAATCACCGTGCCCACTGAAGAACGAAGCACGGAAAGCAATTAAATTCTTCATTTCATTTCGTTTCGTTGCATTCATTGCGTTTGGTTTCATAGTCGTAGCTTTTTCGTGTCAACGAAATTATGACAATAATGTCTGAATGGTCACTTATATGTTTCAAGAAGTGGAGTGCTTTTACCAATTTTCTTGTATGCTAATTAATTAATAGTTGAAATTGTGGAAAAACTCTTTTTTGGCATTTTTAAATGATCCAAAAGAAATTAAAAGAATATCAATATTTTGGGATGTTGTAAAATTACTTTTTAAGAAGTCAAGAAATATTTATCAATTGTTAAAAATGTTGATCTATGAAGCAATTTTTGGAATTTTTAGAAATTTAACGTGAATTTCCAATAAAGTTTTGAAGTGTTGCAGAAACAGAATCATAAATAATTGTAAATTCTACATTTTTTTGGAATATTATTTTATGATATCTAAAATTTTGTTTTAACAAAATAAGCAAATTTTAATTCAATTTCAATGAAAATGTATTCTAGAAAATTCAAAGTAAATTTTGAGATTGATAAATCGATAATTAAAAAATTATTTAATAATGTTATCTCATATTTTTGATGTTTTTTTTACCAACGATAGTGAAAAATGAATTGATTAATAAATTACTTAAGAATTGATCTTCCAAAATAATGCACTATTTTGCAAATTTTTAAATAGTGCAAATTAAAACAGAAGAGATTAATATTGTAGAAATATATTAATCATATATTTAAGAATTCAAAAATTAATGATCAATTAAGAAAAAAATCAAAATATCATGATAAATTCTGGAAGCATTTTTGCAATTTTTCTGAAATATTTTGCACAGGAGTAAAATATTTAAATTTTAGCAAAAAGGGAAAATCAATTATCCAGGATAATCAAAAATAAAAGTTCATGAAAAAATTTATAGACACTTCAAATTTTTAACGAACTTAATTTGTTATCAAAAGTTCTTCAAACTTTCCAAAAAAAATCTATAAATGTCTTGAAATTTCCAAACATTATTTAATTTTCTAAACTATTAATTTTTGAAAATTTGATAGTGTTATATGTTACATCATAATATTTTTCGTCAACTATTTTTACCACTCAATTTTTTCATCAACAATTTTAACCACATAAATTTTTTAATGAAATTTTTGGATCTACAAATTCATGCACCAGCTGACATCAATCAAACAGCAATAAATTCGCATTCGTAACTCTAATCGGACAACCAATTAAATACCCCAATGCTTCAATGTTAGCTACTTAATTAAGATGCAAAAAAAATCGACTTCTTCACTGAACGCAACTTTTTTTCTTCTTCTTCTTCTTCTCTGAAACCTGTTGTACTCTCTTCCAAGGAGGATATCAGCAGCTTAATCAAATATTAATAATTTCCATATCGATGTATGAGTGTGTGTGTATGCATATGCATATGAAATATTGCTTCTTAATTAGCAGATGGAACGAGTTCCATCGGAGAGAAGAGTCCATCGAAGACGAAACGACCGACGACTTGACAATTAATTTCGCCGATAAATTCGGCTCCTAATCGAAGAATCTAGTGCACTTCGATCATTTATTATTTTAATTCAATAACTTTTTGGTCGCCCCATTCTTGTTCTTGCTGGTCTTAGAAGAGTGGCGCTATTTATTACGATGTCTTATCGTACGAGCTCGGTCGACGATGCGCCTATCTTTTAATTAAATTAATCGCCAGGCATTTACAATGGAAAACAATAAATGTTGTTTAAGGCAGTACACGTTGGACGAAATCAATCTTAGGTCCGAGAACGAGTCTCCGAGATCGATTAAACGCCGAATGAAAAATTACCGATATTAATTTCATTCGGTTTTTCAAATCAATAATTTCATGCCTAGTTGATATGCGTTTAATTGTTGTCTTCATTGTTGATTTATTCCACTTACTCGTTTTTCTATTAGTGACGTAATTTATTCCATAAGTGAATGAAAAAAGGTTTTATTTCACGAGTGAAATAAAGTAATGATTTTCTACTATCAGAAATTTTCATATTACATAACAAATTTCATGAAGTACCATTTTTTCTTCAGATTTGCATTCTCATGACATGATAATTTTTTAATTAACCATTTAATCACTCACATTTTCCAACTTCGATCAATTTTTTTTTTAGTTTTTCTTGTCTATAATTACCAATTGAATGAGATTTGTTTGGCTTCATGCACAAATCAATCAGCGATCAATCATCACGATGGGCGTTTAGGATCGCCCGAACGTCTTAATCAATCAAAAATCTCTCTCTTCGATCGAACTCTCAACTAAAGCATCTTTAGCAAAAAACTACCTGTACGATTAGATTTACGAGCTGCCCCATCAGGAGTGCAATAGAAAGGCGAAAAGGGAAAAATGTTGAAATAAAAATAAAAAATAAAATGTACGAACAGGTGTTTTACCGAACCATCGATATTATGTGGCTGAAGAAGCGACCAAGAAGTTGAGGAGGTAATAAGCTGGATGGTCTGAAAGGGCGTTTAACACACCTTTCGGTGCCGTTTAATAAAAGATTTCCTAAACTACACGAGTCATAATTCAATAACATGTGTAAGAGCATGATCATTATCGATTTTATACGATTTTTTATTTTTATTTTTTGATTTGATTGTTTCCTGAAGGAATTTGCAGTTCTTAATTTGATCTTCATTTGTAAATCTAAATATTTTTTGGTTGAAATTCGTTTTTCTGGATTATTATTATTGGAAATTTAAAAAATTGATTAAAATTGCATTACAAATATCTTATTTTATTCTAAATTATTTAGAATTAAGTCTATTTATTGAAAATTAGAAAATATAAGGTACAATTTATTATCTTTCGAACCGTGAAAGAATTAAGTCGATATCTTTATTAGTTTTAAAGTTATAAATATTTTAAAATTTTGCAATTTTGCAATTTCTAAACTATTGGACCGATTTGAACGATAAAAACGACATTTTAAATTAATATTTCCATGTGTAACCAAAAAAAAATTAAATTCACTTATTCAACAATATAATATATTACATAATAACAACAATAATAATTTTTACGACAAAATTGTCATTTTAACCACAAGAAAATTTTAAATTACAAATTAGTTTCATTGGACTTAATGCCCCATCAAAATTCAAACTAACAATTTTATAACCCATAGATGCATTAATCAACGATTGGATTGCATATCATAATTTGTTTTTAAATTGTATTTTAAGCAAATTGCCATTACGGAATGAAATTACAAGTTGTAACAAGTTACATGAAAGTTTGGACGTAAACAACAAATGAACAAACAGATGAATAAGTAATTCCTTCAGTTTCGTAATTAATTATGGTGCATTTCAATTCAAATTCAGGATGGATGCATCAACAATTACGAACTGAAGTCGAAGGAAAAATTAAACATTTCAAACTTGAGGATCTCTTCAGTCATGGATGGCTTAAAATCGGATTAGACTTGGATGACTTTTGCATCCGAAGTAAAATTGCGGATTTATGTCGTTGAACATTTAAAATTGCTTCCAACTTAATTGTCTTTTGTTTTCCTACTCATGCCACCAAATTTAATTATTTCGGATTTTTGCTCGACACGGGATGAAGTTCAGGTGCACAGAAAGGAATTGCAGAATGAAATTTGCATACATATGTGCAAATACGAATATGCGAGCGTCATGCAAGAAGTTATTTGCTTCATTTGCAAGAATGGCAGACGTTTATTAAACGTCGCGATGCTTCTAAACATATCAATCAACGTCCTTCGTGTGCATAAACAAATATTGCAATTTAATTCAACTTCGTTGATTTCTCAACCATTTGAGTGTTTTTTGGCGAATGGGAGAGGGTGCGTGGATGGATTTTGGGGTGGTGTTCGACGATGAGATTAAAGACGAATTATTTAGTCGCGTAACCCTTTCGCATCGAGCGATTAGAAATGCGGAATTAGTTAAGTTTGCACTCCGGCGAATGTCGAATGTCGATGGGGGCGGCCAACGAAGCGGCAAAGCGATTAAAGAGTGAACATCTAAGTTTATTAATTCATCGGGGAGTTTGGCTCGAATGTGCGCGAGGACGAGGAGGAAACCTCAGGAGACATTTTCGACTCGTACATTAATTATTTTGATTGCTTCATTACGCTAATACATCGCCGCGTTTTCCCGATGCGTTTTCACTCTCGACGTTTGACGACAAGAACGACATATGTTGTTGCTATTCATATGCTAATTTTTTTGCGCATGTAAATCATCCTGGTTATAGTTTTGATGATTTTTGATGAAGTTATCTGCAAAAGTTTGTTTTCGGATTTGAGTTTCATTTTCAATTTTCAGTGAAGTTTTCAAAAGTTTATACACTTTTTTATACATTTACTATTTTTTGAATCAATTGTTGCACTTTAATTTTATTTGGAATGTTTAGAGCTAAATTTATATTCAGAAAATTTTTTTTTTTGTTTTTCAACTTTATGACTATAATTTTTATGATTCGTCTTTGAAAACTATATCATGTTATGGATTTTTAAAAAGAGTTTTTCAACTTCAGAAAGTTTCATTTCGTTTAGAAGATACATTCAATAAAATGATTGAAGAAATTCAAAGATTTAAACAATTTTATTGTCTAACTTTGAAATGCAATAAACCAAATTCTTTTTTATATTTTTAATTTTTGGGAAATCTACGACATACAGTTCTCATCACCTAAATTATCAATTAATTTTATACAGGGATTTCTTGTTAAAATCAAAAATATTGCTAGAAAAAGTTTATAACTCACAATCAACAACATTTTCTCCTCGTTTTTCAAATTTATGACTATAAATCTTCTGCCTTTGAAAATTATACCTTGTTATAGCTCTTTTGAAAGAGTTTTTTATCTACTTGAACTTCAGAAAGTTTCATTTTAATAAGACATTTTATTTAGAAGTTATACTCAATTAAATAATCGAAAAAAAAAATCAAAGATTTATAAAATTTTATTGTCTAACTTTGAAATCGAATACATTTCTAAGAAATTTTAGTATTTTTGGAAAATCTATAAAGTTCTGTTCATTTAATTTTATACAGGAAAGATTTTGTTAAAATCAAAAATGTTGCAAGGAAAATTTATAATTTCCATTTTCCATGATTTCCACCAAATTTGAAATATGAACCAATAACACAGATTATAAGTGAAGATTATGAGTTCTTTAATGACCGATGGACTACTTGAGGGTTTACTATTCTTGTTGAAAACACAATTGTTGAAAATTTACCATTCTTGTAAGTGCCCAAAACTCCTCATCATATTTTCCACGTCTAATTATACTGAACGTTACTTCTTCGTGTTAGTGACTTCATTTTTGGTCCAATGTGTGAATGTTACGTGCATGTCATTAATTTTCATCACTCCTCTCGTGTTGGCGTCTTTTTTTACACACGCGTCGACTCGACAAGAGCCAACACCAACAACAACTCGAGAAATGCTGCAACATACTCACAGTCAGTAGCTTCAAGGAAGGAAGAGACGAAGAAATAGATGTATTTAAATATAGCACTCCAAACTCAGCATCTCAACTTTACATTCTGCACACTTGACATTTACTTCCACAATTGCTTATCGATCAATGCAATAATTCAGCGAGTTTATGCGAATCCTGTTAGAATTATTATTTATTACCATATTGTCCTGATGGCTAAAGGTTAGATTGCGTTGTACGGTTGAATGGTAATGAGTTCTTCACATATTTTGTTTAATTTCATTTGCAACAGAAAATCTCTTCGGGAACGAATCGCAAACAGGTGTTTGTGGTGAGCCACCCTCGACGATTTCCGAAAAAGTCTCGATGGGTGTGACAACTTCTCAATGCATAATCCACTCCCACATCCCAATTTGACAGATGTGATCGTATTATCGATGTATCGCCTCGTTTTCGGTGGTAACTCGAGCCGGGTTCTCGTCTTGTTCTTCGTGTTCGTCGAGGGATTAGTAGCTGCCCATTGCGGCATCGCTTTATGCCCCATGGGCCACACACGATTTTCGCATGGAAACATAAATTTGCTTGATTAATATACCAAAACAAACACGTTTCTATGGATCGATGGATCGATGCTTGGATGGATCTATGGGATCGATTTCGGTATGTGGGAGCAGTTGGTTTCCACGCCCTTTTTGAACATAAAATTTCTATGTATACAAATCCATTCAATGGTGTTCAGATGTTTTTTGGGAAGTTTTAGCAAAAAAAATGGGAAAAATTGGTAGAAAAACAAAAGATTTATTCTGTGTTACTGAATTATTGAGTATTTTCTTGAAAAAGAGTTGGTTCTGAAAATTAGTAACCAAAATGTTATTGATTTATAATTACTACCATAATTTCGGACAAACATCTCCGAGAATTTTTAAAAATTTTCAAAAAATTTTTTAATTTTTTTTTGGAAAAAAATTCAAATGGCTATAATTTCTGTTTTAGTGAAGCTAGGAAGCTAAAAATTTTTTTTGGTGTTCCTCGTCAAAAATACTATCTTTTTAAACCATCTAGAACTCAATCGGAGACAAAAAAAATTTATTGCAATATTTGAAAATTTGCTTTTTTGCAAAAGAAATTCAAATGGCTATAACTTCTGTTCTAGTGGAGTTAGAAACCCAGAATAATTTTTTTTGAGTTCCTCGTGAAAAATCCTATATTTCTGAAGCTCAATCAGTCACAAAAATTTTACTGCATTTTTTGAAAAATGCATTTGCAATTGGCAAAAAAACCACCAAATGCCATTCAAACTTTAATTGATTGCCAAACATCATAATTTCTTCATTTTCAATGATTCTTAGAATGAGAAATTTCCAATAATTCCTTACAAAAATGTTAGATACTTCACAACTTTTGAAAAACTTGTCATTTGTTGATTTATGCCAAATTAAAAATTTCTTGTTGATGCTGAAGAATTGCAATTAAAACTTTACTCTTCGCTGATTGAAATACAACCAAAACATGTCCATATGATTGCACAGACCTCACGCTTTCATGATTTTCAATCGCCTCATGTTGCTGCTTGCAAAAACCCAAAAACTGCGCAAATCACTGAAGAGGACGAGGACGAGAAGCAGGTAATTAAAAGCAATGGACGCCTAATGATCCTAATCAACTGGGCGTAATTGCTGTGTTTCTGTTTCAATAGAGGTGCAGCGCTAAATAATTAGGCAAGACAAATTGCAAAACGCACACACATCGATTGATGGACGCGCACTCGCAAAAACCGAACGAACGCAGCCAATATCTATTAGTGAGACCTATTGGACGCGATTATTGCTTTTCCACGCCGAAGACGCTTCTTGCCAATGTTATGTCATCTTCGAACCTACCTTCAAATTACCATTGAACGCCGCCACCAACTACGACTTCATAGACAGAAATTTTCATGAAGACACAAAAAAGGAAAACTATTGGTGGTCACCATTTGACGAAGAAAACCAAGAAAGAAAAATTTTCTGGTATTGATTTGGAAACAACGACAATTCGATTGTAATGTGTGAGGTAACCATCGATGGGGCCCAATCAGCAATCACGAACCGGCGAAGAACTGAAGAACCACGCCGTCAATGGCGGCATCGTGCAGTCTATAATTTCAGCGCTAATTTGTTTCGATATCAAGCATTGTCGATCTCGTCGGACGCGAGCCGAGGCACACAAATCAAAAGCGGTTGTGATAACTGTGGTCGAAGATCGCCTCGGAAGAAATTCCAAAGGTGTTAGAATTTCTCGAGGTCTTCTTTCGCATTGGTGTATTGTTCATTTTCGGCCTGATTCCCGTAAAAGTGGCCGATGCGCACGCGATTACGATCTTAATTTGTTTTAAATAAATCACAAATTATTTCGTTGCTCGCGTGGTTCGCCTCTTCTCTGGTTCATTAGCTCGAGGAAGGATGTTATTAAATGGTTTTTTAAGCGGTGCCGTTTACGATGCGTTTCATGTTTTGCCGACCCAAGATTGGGCCGGCCTCCGATTATCGTTGCAATCGTAGAAACCATCCGAAGAAACTTCATGTGGAAATCATGGAAGGGGTGGGATAATTCGTGGTTCAAAAGAAGGGTGCTTTTATGAAGGGGTTTCTAAATTAATTGAGACGTTAAAGTCAGTTCTTAGTTTTGCTTTTGTATTTTTGATGGTTCCAGATGAAACAATAGAAGTCTATGTCAAGGTGTTTTCAGAATTTGGTCATAAATTTCTTTGAAAACAAGATGTCTTCAATTTCTTTTGTTACCAAACTTTCCATTGGGAATTTTCCTGGTCCCAAATTATAGTACCAACAGAATATTGGTAAATTATTCTCTTAAGAACATAATTTTAGTAGTTATTTTGAAATTAGCTTCATGGGACATGAAATTCTGCAATAATTTTTCAGGAAAATAAATTTTGGTACTTCTCTGTAATTTTCTAATGTTTCAGTAGTCAGTTCTTAGCTTTGCTTTTGTAATTTTGATGGTACCGGATGAAACAATTGAAGATTAGTTTTGATGGTACAAGGCGTTTTCTGGATTTGGTCATAAATTTTTTTGGAAACAAGATGTCTTCAGTTTTTTTGTTACCAAACTTCCCATTTGGAATTTTCCTAGTCCCAAATTATAGTACCAACAGAATATTAGTAAATTATACTCTTAAGAACACATTTTTAGTAGTAATTCTGAAATTAACTTCATGTGACGTGAAATTCTGCAATAATTTTTCAGGAAAAAAATTTGGCACTTTTCTGTAATGTTTCAGCACCAAGGAATCAGAATTTAAAATTTTCATTGTAAGGATACAATTTTTAGTTGATTTTTGAGTGTAGTCAATCAATTTTCACCTAAAACACAATCCAAAAAGATTTGTCTCGAAATAATTCAGCTCCTCGAAAATAAATCCGAAGCAATCCCAAATATTTTGGCAGCGATGCCAGTAAACTAAAACCGTATCGATGAGATGATGAGCCCGATGAGTTGTCTACGAGTCAAGCTGTTAAAATAGTCGACGCATTTTGCCTGGTGAACTGCCAATTTTTCTCCGAGAACACAAAAAGAGAGGCACTCTTGAGGAACGAACCGGTAACGGACAATTAGTCTGCCAGAAGCATGTCGTTCCGGATGAACGCCCTCTTGCGTCGGACACTTGCGTTCCTTGTGATACATTGGATTGTTTATTGCATAAATAAACCATCTGTTCGAACCAATTTTCTGTATTTATTGCACTTTTTGAATTTTTGACTGGCATAAGCAAAAGAGTTGGAGAAAACTCATTTTCCAAAATGTCTCAGAATCTGTAATAGTACTACGATGGTAGAACCATCAAGGGAGGAAAATGCTGAGTAATTTGAAGGACCTCAAGGTTAAAAAAAGGGGTTATAAGATGGGCCCGAATGGGCCCAAAATGGGTTCAAAGAATATTTTTTGGATGAAATTGGAGTTGTAGTTGGAGACAGTTCGAGGCAACAAATCTGTCATTGAAGTCGAATTTAATTAGAAGATCCACAAAGGCAGCGGACCAGTCGACATTGCAAATGAGCCGTGATGGTCGCACTTCAACTGCTAAAGAACATATTTATTACTCGGAGCGGCTTCGAGGTGGCAGCAATTACAGCTTCCTGCCTTCCAAGCCTCAT
The DNA here is from genome assembly GCA_030264555.1 of Aleochara sp. GC000083. Classification (NCBI taxonomy): domain Eukaryota; kingdom Metazoa; phylum Arthropoda; class Insecta; order Coleoptera; family Staphylinidae; genus Aleochara; species Aleochara sp. GC000083. Next base: position 18,394 of record JARJDZ010009724.1, read on the forward strand.
TACGCATCCCACTCCGGTCCACACTCCTCAGAAATCTTCTATTTTCCTGTCTTCCTTGCACCGATTAGATGACTAAAAGATGATCTCTTGCATTGCAGACGAATGTTCCCCACAGTTCGAGTCAGCTTCACGGGCATCCGACCGGACCAACGCTATGCAGTCCTCTTGGACATCGTCCCCGTGGACAACAAGCGCTACCGATACGCCTACCACCGATCGTCCTGGCTGGTCGCCGGGAAAGCGGATCCTCCAGCCCCATGCCGGATGTACGCCCATCCGGACTCACCATACTCCGGGGAGCAACTCCGCAAGCAGGTCGTCTCCTTCGAGAAGGTCAAGCTGACCAACAACGAGATGGACAAACACGGCCATGTACGTATATCCTCCGACCATCGATGCCCCCAAACCGGAAGCGACTCAGGGGGGTGACGTTCGCCGTGTAGAATTGCAAGGAATTGATTATGTTGCAGTTGGTGCTGAACTCGATGCACAAGTACCAGCCGCGGATACATCTCATCAAGCGTCCGGATGGAGCTGCTGGACAAATCGTCGATTTGGAGCATGAAGAGTACAAGACGTTCATTTTTCCGGAGACGGTCTTCACGGCGGTTACAGCTTATCAAAATCAATTGGTGAGTATCTTCTTGAAGTACTCGTGCCCCATAATACTCTTGGTCCCAGAATGTCTCATCTTCGGTTGATGATGATGGAATTTAGTTGTTGAGTGTGATTGTATGCTCGTGCAGGAAACTTGGATTTTACAGTCGGAACGAATCACGCATGCGTATTACACTCCCCAGAAGGGTCTATTTACTTGGCTGGCTTTTGTCTCAGCGTCTTCAGCGAAGGCGTAAGTGACTTAAGACGCGGCTGGTATTCTTAAGCAAATCGTTAGATGTTAATAACTCGCGGCTCGGTGTTGGCTGGCTGATTGTACGTGCTGGCAACAATCGAATGCGTGCAGAAATGGGTGGGACAACACAATGGGGACAAAAACGCTGCCTTAAGATGACTTAAGGCGCGCGCGGTTGCGGTGCGCGTGTAACGACAGTAGCTCGTGTCATTTGCAATGTTATGAACAATAAACTTTTATTTCGTTCGTTCCTTCGTTCGTTCGTATGCTGCTTCGTTCGGTCGTTTGTATTGTTGAGGCATGCCGCCATCGCCGACGGACATTAATGTCTTTAGGTCCTTTTTCTTTGGGTTGAAGTCTGCAGATACTTCGCTGGTTCTTTTGTTTTGTTGATTTTCCGTCGTGTATGCTTTATCAAGTGTGAATTTCTTACAGTTTCTCAGTTTTCTGAAGAATTATCGCTTCAAAGATGGTATGGGTTGAGAAATGAGGGGAGAAACTGTGGGCAAAATTAAAGTGTGAAGGTTCCAAAAGTTTAATTGTTAGGTTCCCGGGAACTAGTGGTTCGATTTTAATAATCTTAGAAGCATTTTGTAGATTTTTTCATTCTGAATTAAATGACTCATTCCGTTTTTCAAATATTCTTTGTAGTACTTCAGAATTTGTAGTTGAAAATTGCTTTGTTAAATTGCCAGCTTTTTCTTCAGCTGGATAGTTCCAAAAGTTTAACTGTCTATATCTTTGGAACCATTAGTCCGAATTTATAGATCTTGGAAGTATTTTTTAGATCATTTAATTCTCAATTAAATAGCCTTTTTAGCTTTTTAATTATTCTTTTTGTAACCTCAGATATTGCAGTTAAAATTTGACCTTTTAATTTGGTAGCGTTTTCTTGGCAGGAAAGTTCCAAAAGTTTAACTCTTAGGTCCTCTGGAAGTAATTGTCCGATTTTAATGAACTTAGAAGCATTTTTTAGATTATTTAATTCTCTATTGAATGGCCTATCCCGATTATTGATTATCCCTTTTGGTACCAGAGATTTTTCGCTTGAAGTGTGCTCTATTAAATTATCATCGTTTTCTTTGGGAGGAAAGTTCAAAAAGTTTAACTATCAGCATCTCTGGTACTAATTGTCCAATTTTAATGATCTTAGAAGCATTTTTTAGATTATTTAATTCTAAATTGAATGGTCTACTCCGATTTTTGATTATCCCTTTTGGTACCAGAGATTTTTCGCTTGAAATGTGCTCTATTAAATTATCATCTTTTTCTTTGACAGAAAAGTTCCGAAAGTTTAGCTATCAGCATCTCTGGAACTAATTGTCCAATTTTAATGATCTTAGAAGCATTTTTTATATTATTTAATTCTAAATTGAATGGTCTATTCCGATCTTTGATTATCCCTTTTGGTACCAGAGATTTTTCGCTTGAAGTGTGCTCTATTAAATTATCATCTTTTTCTTTGACAGAAAAGTTCCAAAAGTTTAGCTATCAATATCTCTGGAACTGTTAGTCCGATTTTAATGATTATTAAAGCATTACTTAGATCATTTAATTCTAATTAATACGTTCAATTTCGTTTTTTGATTATCCATTTTACCACCTCTGATTTTGCACCTGAAATTTACTCTTTTGAATTGCCAACTTTTTCTTTGACAAGAAAGTTCCAAAAGTTTAACTATCAATATCTCTGGAACTGTTGGTCCGATTTTAATGATCTTAGAAGCGTTTATTAAATCATTTAAATCTGATTTAAACGGCCTATTCTGATTTTTGATTTTGAATTTTGCAGCGTTCAAAATTTTCACTTGAAATATTTCTAATAAAAACACTAAGTAATTTCTTCATTTGATTCAACTTTTTGTAACTTCTATAAGGTCCAATCAATCAAAACGAAACTCATGAAATATTTTTGAAATTTAATGCCCTTTTAAATGATATATTACATGAATACAATTTAGCATCAGAAATACCAATTATTTGCCTTTAAATTGAATGATGTTCATTCTTCCTTGAAAAATCAGACCATTAGATCCATAATTCTGTATCTTTCTGGCACTTGTGAAATTTTGAAGTAGAAAACCTTTTGACTTGAAAGCCACCGAGTCATTCTTATGACCCGTAGATACTTCTAGATGCACATCCTCTTGCAAATTCGAAATACAATTCGCAACTTCCATATGGTGTTGCAATTGCAATAATTTGCGCATTCAAATTGCTAAAATTGTCACCATTGGCGACGTCGACGGCGGCGGCAGCGACGACCAAACCAACCGACCGACCACCATTTATTCAGCTATCAGCACGTTGGTCCTGGGTGGGCTGACAAGCGCGTATTGTTTGGCACCGTGCCAAAATCGGCGAACTCCAACCGGGGGATTTGGCGTTGTTTTTGCCGCCCCCATCGACACGCCAGCACGCGCATTTAACGCGCTAATTGAGAGATTCCATTCGATATTTTATTGCGCACGTAAATACGTGATCGGTTGCAAAAATCCACGCGCGACAACAAAACGCATCCAACGAGTAGCTATTTCTACTTCTTGTAGGGAACCACAGACACAGAGAAAAAATGTCACCGCAAACCATCATGAATGATTAAATGCGACACATGTGCGTTCTCGTTCGAGCCACCGTATACACTGGATATCATCATCATCATCATCATCCTCGTCTTCGTGGCGCTTTTGGTGCTCTTGGTGCATCGTAAATTTCGGGCGCTGGATGAATCGACTCGCAGGCGGCCATGAGATTTATGTCTCATTTAATTCGTTTACGATGCACTTCATTATAATTAAAACAAACTGACAGCGACGATAGAAACAACGCGTCATTTTCGCACACGACATCGACCATCATGCAGATCCTCGTCGAGCTGGGGGTTGATCTGATGCAGATTCGCGAATGGGGCGCTGAAATCTACACGATTTTAATGACCATCAACATCTTGTATCGTCATCGTGGTCATCGAAGTCCTCAAAGTGAAGATACCCAACATTAGACATCTTCATCCTTCGTTTTTTTCATCGTTCCAAGTTATTTGTTGGGGAACTTCATAGTTAAACATAAATACATACAAAAGTGCGAAATAACCTGGGGGAGCTCTTTCTGCAAATAACCATAAACTGTCATCATTTATTTACGATCGACGAGGAAGAAATTGTGAAATTGTGTCCCTCAACTCTTTAAGACATAATTTACGCCTCCCAATTATTGCACAAAACGTCATCTTCATGGATTTTATGAAATTTCAAGAAATTATCTCATTAGTGAAACGATTTGAAACAAAATCATGTCTCGGATGGATTTTTCATCTTCACCGAGGATTCTTTTTTGCTTCTGGATGGAAACATGTTCTTCAGTCATGTAGGTACTGCTGGTTTATTATCAAATAAACTACTGCTCGTAGAGTCGCGTGTGAATGGCATGGAGCACCACCATGAAGGCAGCGGTAGCGCCGGAGGAGCGCTGAAGAACGCGAGAAGAACATGAGACTCTCGAAGACGGTGTGAAGGTGTTTTATTACATCTGTTGGAGCGCCGGGCTTCTTCGGCGACGACTCGCGCAATGCTTCAATGCCTCCAATGCACATTCATTCCGCTTCTTGTACCATACGCGTACACACATGGCTCGTGTTTTTCTGCTGGCTGCTGTTGAGCAAGATGCATTCACATAAAAGGACTTTTTCGACGCGCAGTGTCATGCTGGCATTTCAAAATGGAATAAAGAGTGCGCTCTCAGAAGGTAAAAATATGATGACATTTCCGAATAGATGTATATAAATTTGATGTATTTTTTCGGGATATTATTTGTCCAGTGGCGTGAATTTATTTTTAGAGAACGTGTTTCATAGAAGAAATTTCAAACATGGGAAGAATAAATTTTTACAAATTTTTTAAGAAAAGTAAAACCATTTCTGAAGGTGAATTTAATTAGTTAGTAGATACAGTTGTCAGAATTTTAATCAAAATTCTTGTTTTGGAATTACACTAGAAAATGTATGAATATAATTATAAAAAATTGATGCTTTTAATTTCTTTCACAATTGGAGGCCAAATTTTCAAGATTCCTTAGAGGTATTTTGGAAAAAGAGAACACTTTTTGAAAGATTATTTTATCAGCTTTAAGTAGCTATTGCCTTTATTTTAATCTGAATTGTAATTTTTTAATTGCAAGCAAAAATTTAGGACTATTATCTTTATTTCAGAAAACAACTACTTCAAATATCTTATTCAATTAAAGGCTAATATTTCAAAGTTCCTTCGGGAAATTTTGAAAAACAAGAACACTTTTTGGTAGATAATTTTATTAACTTTTAATCACTTTTTGCAAAAAAATTATAAAAATTGTAATTTTTGCATTGCAGGCAAAAAATAAGACCATTATCTTCGTATAAAAAAACAGTTACTTTAAATTTCTTGTACAATCAAATGCCAATATTCGAAGATTCTCTAAGAAAATTTACAAGAATTTAAGTATTTTTTGAAAGAGAATTTAATAAACTTTTAATAGTAAGAGATATAATTAAAATCGGAGTTATGGTTTCAGATATATGTGCAAAAACATATAACTATAATTTTTCTGAGAATTAGCAGCGTCCTCAAATTTCTTTTACAATCAAATGTTGATATCTCAATGTTCCTTGGAGATATCTCTAAGATGGAGGACCGTTTTTGAAAGATAATTTTATTAGCTTTTACTTACTAGTAGAAAAAATTTAAGCAAAATTATTGTTTTTGAATTACAAGCAAAAATGTAAGACTATTATCTTCAAACCATATTCTTAAATTTTTTGTACAATTAAATATCAATATTCGAAGATTCTTCAGGGATAATTTGATGGAAGAAATTATTTTTTGAAATAGAATTTCATAAGCTATTAATAGAAACTAAAATAATTTAAATCAGAATTGTCGTATCGGAATTATAAACCGAAATCTGAGATTGAAATTTTTATCTTAGACAACAGTTATCTCAAATTTCTTTAAGGAGCAAATGCCAATATTTTAAGATTCCTTGTGGATATTTTAAGAAAATAGGACATTTTTTTGAAGATAATTTGATTAGCTTTCAATTACTATTGGCAGAATTTTAATCGGAATTATAATTTTTGAATTGCAATCAAAATTTAAGAGTATTATCGTCATATTAGAAAATAACTATCTTAAATTTCTTGCACAATCAGATGCCAATTTTCGAAGATTCTTCAGGGATATTTAGATAAAAAAAATTATTTTCTGAAAGAGAATTTAATAAGCTATTAATAGTAACTGAAATAATTTAAATCAAAATTTCAGTTTTAAAATTGCAAGCAGAAATCTATGACCTAAATTTTTATCCTTGTAATTAGCTAAATACCTTAAATTTCTTATACAATTAAAGCCCAATATTTTAAGGTTCCATGAGGATATTTTGGAAAAGAAGAACACTTTCTGGAAGATAATTTAAGTAGTTTTCAGGAACTATTTACATAATTTTAATCAGAATAGTAATTTTTGAATTACAAACAAAAATTTAAGACTACAAAGAATAACTACTTTAAAGTTCTTAAAAAATTAGAGAGCTATAATCAAAGGTTCTTTTGGAATACTTTGATGAAACTAAGAAAATATTATACCTATAACATCCAACTATTATCCCAGAAAATCAAACCTCACATCAATTACTCTATCAACTCTAGAATGACCACTAAATTGCTGATTACTAAAAGAAGAAATTGGAGCTGAAACTGAAAACTATCCAAAACGTTTTGATAAACACAAAGAGCCCACAAACACAGTGATGCTATGATTGAAGCAAATTGGAATCCCAACAAAACCACAAGAAAGCAGAAGACGAGAAGAACACGAGGATATGAACAATATACGAGCGACGAATATCGGTATCAAATTACATTTAATAAAATACCAAGACGACTGGCGCCTTCTTCACCTTCTTCACATCATTCCGGCGTCATCATCACACCACTGACTCCACCAACCAGTGGTACCAATAAGATGGCACATTTTGACAACCAACCAAAGGACCGCCAATAAAATTCAATTAACACCATCGATGTAATCACACAGATTCTTCGGAATCTGGCATCATACAACATGATTTTATTTTGTGAGCGCGTGCGGCGGCGCCTCGTTTTTCCTAATCTATTACCCGCAATGGGACGCCGAGCGAGTTGTTAGACATTAACGCGGCGTTAAGTTGACAAACATACACACGGCTCGAGGATGGGAGAAGCGAAGAGATGTGGAGAGTGAAGCACACATAAATAATAGTTTTTAAATGAGACAGGACGTTTCACGGCGGAGTGCGTGTGTGGCACGACACATGATGCGCTCGTCGAGTGACGGATTACCAAGTTGGAGGATTCCTCTTCTTCTTCTTCGAGAGGAGGAATACTCCGCATCGAAACAGACACACATTTCACAACATTCTGCTTGTCGGGCGCGCGCCTCTACGCATCTATCTTCTCAGCTTGTTTCGCATGCGTCGCATGCTTCCGATGATGATGATGATACCCAACTGAAGAAGAAGAAGAAGAGGAGCAACTGTACGACGACACGACAGGCAAACACACGGGACATGTTTTTCGATCGGCTGCCACCGAGGAAGCAGCTAATGAGCTGCCGGATTCCCGTATTCCCTCAAATAAATCACTCCCTGAGCGCATCCTATGAAATACCATCACGAAGAATTTCGTCCGATTTTAAGAAAATGATCCACTTCAATTGGTGATATCAACAAATACGATGGTTCGTTGGAGTATGGTTAAATCGGTCCATTGTGTTGGATAATGTCAGCAATTAGTCATGAAGGGACCATCCAGGTTGCAGGACTTGGAAGCCGAAGAAGTAAGAAATTCAACGAGATGATGAAGAATCGGGGGGGAAATGCTAAGCAGCTCTTCGCGGGAGGAAGAAAACAAATAGATGTGGGGACACCCGGGGTGGGCCAATTATCTGCTCACGGGGAGTGACAGCGCCCGATGGACTATGCCTGGAATGTGACTCCCTGGGTTGCATGGGAGCACTGAGCAATCGCATCCCATCCATCCACGAAGACACGACGACGACGACGACGACGACGCCTGGATGCCTTGCATATGTTCGGATGTTACAACACGGATGATACATGGGTTCCAACTGACACTACGTTGCTTTTCTCTCCTGCGTCCTTCTTCTTCTTCTTCTTCGGAGTCTTCTTCTTGTTGTTGCTTCTAGAGAGCTGATGAAGTCGAGATTGTGCCCGACGTGCAGACCGTGGCTAGGTATCAAGTTCTTGATGCGCTCATTTGTATTATCCGCGGTGCACCACGACATCAACATGTTATTATAGGGGATCATCAGTGGAGTAATCTTCATTTGGGTGTTCTTTGCTTGTGGAGTGTGGTGGTGCAAAAAGTTGGATCGAAATTATGGATTTTTGAGGGTTAGCATTTCATGGTTATGATATGGTAACCAGAGGTTGTTATTTGTTTTTTTTGAAAGATAGTTTAATCATCTACAAGAAGAGATATTTGTGGATGCAATCGATTGGATATCCTTCTTATAACAAGAAATTTTGTGGAGAATGTCTTTCATCGATCGATATCAATATTTTTTTCAAAGGCGATTTTATTATCGATCTTTTTAATATTTTGAGGAGAAAATGATATCATTTTAAAGATAATTTAATGGTCTATAAGCTGGAAGAAAAGTTATTTTCTTTTGCTAAAAATTTAGCAGTAAAATTCCAATAATAATTGAGTAAGTTTCGGAAATCAAAATTTTAAGTTTTGTTCGATTGATACCAATATATTTTTCAAAGGCGATTTTACCATAGATTTTTTGAATTTTTTGAAGGCAGAATGGTATCATTTTGAAGATAATTTAATGGTTTATAACCTAGGAGTAAAGTTAATGTATTTTTCAAAGAATTTGATAGTAAAATTCCAATAAGAATTGAATAAGTTTCAGGGAAATCAAAATTTTAAGTTTTGTATGTTTAAAGCTTTAAAAGTCACTTTTTGGAAAATACTATCATTAAATGCAATGCATCATTGAAAAGAGAATTTTATTCTCTTTTGTAAAATTTAACAATTTTTTGATCGGATTGATATTTCAGAAAATAACGATGATTGTTTGAAATATATAACCTACAGGAATCTTAAGAAAATTCATAGTGAGTGAAATACAAGTTTGATAGCTAGAAATTGAATTTTAAACAAATATTTTAAAATTAAATTATTGACCGTTTGAAAGGCTATTTAAATACCTATCATTTGGTACTATCCTTGCCTTCATGGGTTTATTAGTTTTGGATTACCTAGCAAAAGAAAAAAAGATAATTTCAATACATTGTTACCACTTAAAAAGGATAGCCAATTTTAAGGGGAAATTTGAAGCCTTTAGTGAGAAGCAAATAACAAATTTAATACATCATATAAAAGAGAATTTAATTCACTTTTATAAAATTCAACAATTTTTTTGATCGGATTAATATTTTAGAAAATAAGGATGATTATTTGAAATCTATAACGTACAGGAATCTTAAGAAAATTCTTAGAGTGTGAAATACAAGTTTGATAGCTAGGAATTGGATTTTAAACAAATATTATAAAATTAAATTATTGACCATTTGAAAGGTTATTTAAATACCTATCATTTGGTACTATCATTGCTATCATGGGATTATTAGTTTTTGAGTACCTAACAAAAGAAAAAAATATAATTTCGATCCATTGTTACCACTTAAAAAGGATAACTTGTTTTAAGGAGAAATTTGAAGCCTTTTGTGAAAAAGAAATAACAAGTTTTATAGATCATTTTAAAGAGAATTTCTTTATCTTTAAAATAAAACAAAAATCAAATTTATCGAACAAATATTCGAGAAGCTATGAGTAAAAATGCATGAGCAAGATTTTGTATTGATTCTCTAGCAAATTGTCAACTATAAGAAAACTTTTTCAAACTCCAAAAACTCGAATTTCCAGGAAGTTAATTAAGGAAACTAATTCACCATTCGAAAGGACATTTAACCAGCAATAATAAGAAACAAAAATGGCTTTAATAGATCTTGTAGTTTCTGAACTAGAAGCAAAAATACCCACCTTCGATGATTCGAAACGAAGAAAACCTTAATGAGGACCTCTTAATGGGCAATCGCATTAATGAAGAGTTCAATGTGGTGCAATAATGAAGTGCATCGGATGCGCGAGCACAAATTGAAGCTGAAGCATTCACCGAGCTGTCGATCAAAAGCCGAAGAAGACGCTGGCCGTAAACCAACAACAGCCAAAAACAACACAAAGAAACCGTTTACGACACGCTAAATAAGAAAACCTTTGATTATGTATTCCTCCACATGCGGCGCGGATTGAGCGCGTTATCCTTTTCCGATCTTCGAGTCTGTTGCTCGCCGTGGCCGCTATTTTGTTGCTCTCTGATGGTTCGCCGATGATAAATCGATTGTGTCTTTCTCTGCTTGCAGATCACCAAGCTCAAGATCGACAGTAATCCCTTCGCCAAAGGCTTTCGAGATTCATCGCGGCTCACCGAATTCGAAAGGTAATGATCACTTGCCGCTATCCTTCTTTGTTCATACAGTGTGGATATCTTGAGTTGTTGCCATGGATGGGATATATCATACATATCCCGTGGCATATGTATGCCACGAAGAAGAAGTCTTCGATAGTCTATCTGACTTGCTCTTCAAATTTGAAGGTTTTGCCACTTGAAAAGTCTTCTAAAGTATAGGAAAGCTGATGGTCAGTTGGTAGTCTCTAGGGGTTGTTGGAATAGGTGTGGTAAAACAGACCATCCAAGCTCCAGAAGAAGTTTTGGACAGTCCATTGACTTGCTTTTCAAAATTGAAGGTCTTGCCCCTCAAAAATCTTCTAAGGGATTGGTGGTCTAGTGGGGCGTGATCTAGGGTCTTGTAGATGGGACCCTAGAAGCTATGGTTTCTGGAGTTCCTAAGATTTTGTTGTGAAAAAGAGCAGAAATAACTGACAATAAGCAGGAATTACTTATAACTCTTAGAAAGATCTGGAAAGACCTAGAAAGATCTAGGAAACACTAGTAAACCCTAGGAAACCCTAGGAAAACCTCGAAAGACCTAGAAAGACCTAGACCTAGACCAACTCAAGATATCCACTCGAGGTATACCACGGTTATTGTATACACACTTTTGCTTTCTGTATCCTCTTCTGTAACCTCTTCTAAACCTTCTACCAACATTCGAAGACACCCATACTGATATTAATTTAAGTGTGTCCTATAGGGAGACAATGGAATCGATGCTCGCCGAACAGCACTACCTGCGCTCCCCATTACGGCCCTTCGCCGACCTGGACACGCACAACAACAACCTCTCGCTGGAGGAGAAGGCCATCCTGGCCGCCCGCTCCCAGCTCTTCCTCCGCTACGCGGCGGCCGCCGCCGGGCCGTACGCGCCCTTAATGGGCGGCCTTTATGGGGCGGCGGCGGCGAGCGGCTCCCAGGCGGCTGCGGCGGCGGCGGCAGCAGCAGCGGCAATGCAACCGGGCGTCCTCTGGAACCAGTGGGCCTGCATCGGCCCCTCACTTCTTGCCGCCCAGCAACACCAACAACAACAACAACAACAGCAACAACAGCATCAGTTGGCGGCTGTCGCCGCCGCCGGAAGCGCGCAATTATCAGCGCCCATCTCGCCCCTCGCAAGACCCCTCGCCCAGCATCGGTACTCCCCGTACGCGCCGCCCCCGCGCTCATCCCCCGACACGAGTCTTCGCGAAGCACCCGAGTCGCCCAACAGTCCCTCATCATAGAAATCACTGCGGAGGGTTCGAGAGGACCCATCGCTCTGAAGTTAACTGATTAATAAAACGAGTCGATGTCGATGCTGGTGGTTCTGAACCATTTTATGTATTATTGTGATATTTTTGCATTTTATGCCCTCGTTTCTGATGAGTTGGTCCTCAAGTTTTGGGGCGCCATTGTACATGGAGTTGTTGAATTTTTCAAAAAGCGCTTCTTTTTCTTCTTCGTCAATCTTCAACGTTCTTGAGGATAACCAATAAGTTCCAAATATGTTCAAGAAACGCAAAATGTACAATACTAATTAATATATGAATACCTAATTGATTATTTGATAAATTAATTCTACTAAAAGATAATAATTGTACATACAATAATATAAATATTATTTATAATTTATTATACAAAATACTATTGTAATAATTCTAGGGGTGTTCCTTTCTAAGTGTGGTTCTAAAAAGGATTTCAAATCAAAATGTACATATTAAAATTTGAATGGATTTTTTAATTTTGCAACTCTGGTCTTTTCTAATTGTAAGTGTAACTGAAATTTAACAAATCAAAATGTACATAATCAAATGAATTTTTGCATTTGTAACTCTTTCAAAACAAATTGTTGATGTTTCTATTCGTAAATTCATTTCTGATGTAACAGCATTTTGATTGGCAATATAATTGATTCAATTACCAATCTGAAGATGCTGAAGAAATTGCAATTTCTTCATATAACATTTTGTGCATACATTTACAAATTCTTAATTAAATTCCAAAATACAATGAAACAATAAGAAAAGAAATTCCCAATCTGAAAAACACACTTAGCTAATAGAAATTTATTATTATCATTATCATTATTATTACGATTATTATTATGATTATCGATTGTAAATGATGTAAAACAAGCAAAAAGTATTCTATAACTTAACATCGAATTTGAACATTTCCCATCACTTCCTTTCCGTTTCGTTTCTTTCAATGTGTCGATTCATTTCGTTTTTCTGGATTTTTTATTCGTCACCAAGTTTTCTGTTTCTTTTTTCTTCGCGCCGTTATTCTGGGCGGTTTAGTGCCTCAGATGCGTGCGACGCGCGAAGAAAAATGTGCACATCATTAGCATGTAATGTCCCAAGAAGCCTTGAAGCGTCTCGTGTTGGGTGGCACACGAAATGAACCAACAAAACGTCCAAATGTTCTTCAGGAACTCTCGATATAAATCACGAAATTTCCATCGGTAGAAATCTAATTTGGAGAAATCTTGGGGCGCATCTTTTGTTCTTCGAGATGGTGCAAAACGATGCAGCTATCCGGAATGCGAGAAGTCATCATCATCATCATCATCAGTGACAAAAATAAACACGACGAATCTTCAAGTGTTTGTGAGTATTTTCGCTTGTTTTATGATTAATGATTGCTCGCATTTCTTCTTTTTTCGAGTTTTGAATTTGGTGGAAATTGAAATTTCATTTGTCTATGAAGATGTCTGGTGTTACTACAATAATGGATTGAGTGAGATGTGTGAGAAAAACTCCGAGGAATGATAGCAAATTATGAATGTGAACCAAGAAAAAAAAAGGAAGAAGAAGAAATGAATAGAGAAACCATTGAGGGATAGACAAGCTAATGTTGGGTTTGATTGATGAAGACCACCAGATAAAGAAATGTCTTCAGTTCTTCCTACTTTGTCTTGCAACATCAAAAATTTGTGTTCTTTCTTGTTGTTTGGATTGTAGACAGTGCGAAGAATGTGAAGCCAATCGACGCACAACTTTACAAAGTTTACATTTCTGATGTAGATAATCATCCTCATCGTGTTCCTACAAGTATTATTACAAAATGGACATTTTTTCGACCTGATCCACCGTTTTTTTTTAAGCTTCCATCAATTTCTCTAGAGTGGTAATTACAATCCGAGGAAAACTTTCCCAGAAGAATGAATGAATGAAACCGAAGACTTCGGATTGGTGTAGCTCGTAATCCAATCCGATACGGACACGCTTATCACCTAAAACAAACAGCCGAACGACCAACAGCAGCCCGCTGGTAATAATTGAGCAATTAAATTTGGATTTACGGCTGACACGTTTTTAATTAATAAACTAAGTAAGCATCTACACGGCATTAAAAATTTTACCGCGGGTGACATTAAACCGTCGCTGGGTGTAATTTCATTTTGATTACTTACCAAAAAGTGAGTGTGAGGCTTTCTCCATTTCGGGATAATTTTTAATTAAACCGACAATGATTTACTGATGGGTCACAATGAGAGCACTACATCGTTTTATGTATACGGCGAATGTCAGAGATCACATCAACATAAATAATTCTTGGCGTTGTTGGGTTTGAAGTTCACTTCCGGTGGGATTCCCGGATCCTCGGGTGCATGTCGGAAATGGGTATGCTTGGGAAATTAATTAATCATTAGCGAAGATTTGTTATGGTGTTGTCATACTGGCAAAAATGATGAATTATTTTCTTGATGAGTGACAAATTAATTTTTCTGTTTTGTAATGTTGCAATTTTGTTTTTTTGGTGCGTAGGTTGAATTTATGAGGAAGATTTATTTTCTTGGAATAAGAACCTTTTGTGGGGTTTACTATCTAGAGAGGTGAAGGGGGAAATGTGGGGGACTTTCTGGTGTAGCTGAAGATTAGATGTAATGGGTGGCAATAAAATGACCCCTTGTTGGTCCCCAATCCATTTATAGAACTGTTTTAAAGATAATGAGAAGTAATTATTGATAACAAGGAAATGTTTTGTTTTTTTAGCCTATGCTCCTAACAATTTCAAAAAAGTTTCAGGGAGTTTCGAAAATCAAATTCAAGATTCATAAATTCTGCAACTTTAATCTTAATACTTATTTTTTTAGATTTTAATTCAAACAACTGCAGAAAAGTTTTTAGCGATGGAAACTAAGTTATAAGTTGAGGTATTGAAATTTGAAACTTTTGAGTAACTTTTGAGAATTAATTTTAATATAATACAAAATTCTGTAACAGTTTCTTGATATACTTTTTAAACTACGTCCCAAAAACTCAAAGTTTTTGAAACCAACATTTTCTCTTAAAGTCGAAACTTTTGGAGACCAAAATTTGGTACATTTCCAGAGCAAATACCAACAAACCCAAAAACATTCTTTATTTTCTTGAGGACTTGAATTTTGGTGACGAAAATTGGTAACTTTTTAGGGTCAATACTAACACAACAATAAATTCGGTCATTATAATCTTAATTTTTTGATAACAAGCAAAAGATCTAACATTTTATCTGTTTAAACTTCCAGTTATCGAAACAAGTTATTTTGTAACTTTCTAGAATCTTTTCCATTATAACTATATATTCTACAATTGTTGTGAAAATAGCCAAGAAATTACATAACTTTTGACTTTGACTTTTGACTTTTAGATTTTGTTCCAAATAATTCTAGCAGAATTTCCATCTATTGAATCAAAAACTTTTACTAAGGTCTTACATTTTGGAGACAGAAATTTGGTATCATTTCCGAATCAATTGCAATCTGATTCTACATTCAGTAACAATTACCTCAACTGCTTAATAATAAGAAAATGTTTCGCTTTTTACATTTTGTCCAAAATAAACACAAGAAAATCGTTCAGTTATTGAAACAAAAACATTTTCAAGAAGTGTCAAATTCTGCTGAGAAAATCTTCCCAAAATCAAATCCATTATAACCATAAATCCCATGACTTTGATCTGAAATCTACCAACAGAATCAGTAATCATTGATGTGTGCTTAACATCACACGAAAGAAGTAAAAATTTCAACAGGGATATATTATACGAAATAAAATTTGTTTCTGTAATTACAAAACAATAACACAGTATTTGAAAAATCTAAATTCAACAACGCGAAAGCTGAAATCATGCCCTTTAAAATGCTTTTTGAATCATAAAAATCGGTCAAATAGTTCTTGAGATATGGTTAAAAAAACATTTCCTATAGGAATACATTATGTGAAGTAACGCAGCTGTTATTTATTCTTTCTATTATATTCGACCCTCGTGCAGTGCGCTGCGGTTGCATTCCTCGCATTCCATTCCCATTGTTCTCTATTTACTTAGGCAACTGTTTACTTGCGGTTGCACTCCTCCCATTCCGATCCCATTGTTCGTTGTTTACTTTGCAACTATTTACTCGTTACTGTATGATTTTCTATTCATCGCCGCATTCCTTCGTTAAAGGGTTAAACCAATTATTATTCAACTCTTTTTTTTTGGTGGAATGGGGGAATCAAGGTCGTTCGAAATGAAGCATTTTGAACTTTTTACATTTTCATCAATATCTCCGAAACTATTCAACCGATTGCGTTCAAATTTTCAGCGATTGTTTATTATATACTTGCGGATATATTTACCATATCGAGAAGCAATTTGTTCATAAATGGTTAATGTTTATAAATTTGAGTAATTGTTTTTAGTTTTATGCGATTTTCTCGCAAACGGCTCGACCGATTTTCACCAAATTTGGAATATAAACTAATAACACTCAGATTGTTAATATATTGTGAGTGGGGAGTTATGAAATGCATTTTACTATCAACAAATGACACAATCGGTTTGTGACAACTGAAATACGTTTATTTGTTGTACTTTCAATCGATACATTTGTTATAATTAAATTTATCCAAAAGTTTATCAAAAAAAAAAACGAGATCAGCAAATAATTCATGAACTATGCTACAAATTAGTTCCTAAACCCAATACATACGATTTAGATCTCTGTCGATCTAATCCTCATCCATGAACCATCACAACCTCCCCCCCAAACCCGGGATACATTTCATTTCATGGTAGATTAATATTGGATAAGTTATGGATAATACGAAAGGGTGATAGATTTCCCTTGGGGGGCGGCTTGCAAATAGCTCCTATATTAACCTTATGTGTGCGCATGTATCCAGAACCATCCCTTATTCCCGTCCTCCCGTTGTTCCCGTCGGCATCAACCGCCCCTCTTTCGACTTGCCACTTATTCCATCATCCGATCCAGCCCAGCCGCCTCCGACTTCCATACAGTTGACTTCAATTCCATCAAGTGCTCCTCGACAGCATTTCGTAGATGATATGGCGAATTCCGAACGGGAAGTGCTCCGGGTCCTATCGGCTCGCACCTCCACTTCCGGGGGTGTGGGGGTGGCGACGGCTCCATCCACCACCACCACCACCACCACCACCATGAGCAACCCCATGGAAGAACCTCTCACTTCTTCCTTCACGGATGGTATTGAAGTGTCGCTGATAGTGGCGGGTGAAAGTGGCAAAAGCGACGGAGGCGGCGGCAGCACCATTCTTGGATAGAGTGCAAAGTTGAAGCCATTAACGTCTTATCGCTGCTCGGAGGAGGCAGCGCAACGCAGGACGAAATTGCCGCCGTATTTCTTCGGCTATATCTCAATAATGCAGCCGAGTAGTCGGATGGGATGATGACCTCTCTCTGCCGCCCCCTCGAAGCATCTTCAGTGTTGGTGTGTGCGAAGAGATTGCTGGATTGGCTGGGCGTGCAGCCCGAGGTGCGGATCTTCGGAGATACTTGACGCTATCAGCGGTTCTCCGAGATGTATATTATCCTGCCGCCTCCGCAGGAGCGTTTCTTTTAGCAAATTGCTGAAGACGCGAGCGCCTCCGCTCGTAACTTCCGCCCTCGCATTTTTTCGCGCTTCGTGCGCTTATTGCCTGCGAGCACTCATCCTCCCTTCCGCTCGCGCCCCGGAAGAGAGAAGGCCGCCATCTTCCGCCCCCGCCGCCGCCATCACCGGCGAAACGCGCCGCCGAAGAACGTGTGAGCAATGCGGGGAAATGCTCAAATATTTACGGCAGTTTCACAGCAGAGTTCCACACCCTTAAAATTTACGATCCTCGAGGAGGAATTTCAGGCCTTCTCTTGTTACATTTCCGCCTCCTGCGTTCTTTTGTTTCTGCATATTCCAGCGCGTTTCGCTATTCAAATAAATTTTACACCACAAAAAGCGAGGCGAATATATCACAGCTGCTGGAAAATTCTTTATTTGGGGAGGAATTTCTTCACAACGAAATTTTTCTTTTTTAACTATCTGAAAATATTTCAACAATTTCTCAAGACAATTACATTTACATTATTGCATTTTGCAATATTTGCTAGTTTTAGTTCCATTCACTTTTTGGTTCCTCAACTCATTTTTTCACTCCAAGATGAGGAAACATTTCAGATCAAAGAAAAAAATAATATTTTAAATATTTTCTCGGAGCGGAAAATTTCTTTTTTAACCATTAATATTTCAAAGATTCTTCAAGTCAATTATATTTCTAATCTAGAATTTGATATAATAGGTATTTTAGAACTTTTAGAACTTTTGGATCCTCAAATTTTTTTTTGTTTGTTTAAATACAAGTTGAGAAAATCACAGCTGAAAAAAATTTTTTTTTTGATTTCTTCAGCATGGAATTTTTCTCTGTTAACCATCAGAATATATTTCAACAATTTCTTGAGAAAAATAAAACTTTTAATGCACAATTTTGTAATATCACTTATTTTAAGACCCATTCCTCAAGAATTAATTCTAATCAAAGTTGAGGAAACTTTTTAATATAAGAACTGGAAATTTTTTTCAAAGAAATTTGGAAGTTTCAGTAACCATTTCAACTATTTCTTACCACAATTATATCTCTGATATACTATTTCGTAATTTTTTTTTTTTAGAATTTCTTGATTCCTCAACTTTTTCTTTCAATAGAAATTTTGAAAACTTAACAAATCATAAGTAAAGATTATTTTTTGGAGACTTTCTTCAGGAAGAAATAATTCTATATTAAGTATCACATAATATTTCAACAATTTGTCAAAAAAAGTGTGTTATTTTAAGACCAATAAAATTTTTAGTCCCCAAAATTTATATTTCAAACTATTTGAACAAATTTTTCAACCTTATCATTCAAAACCTTAATATACATTTTGGTAGCTAACAAAACTCACATTGTTGAAATAAAAACAATAAATAATTACTTGGAAAATACCCACATCTGAAAATTCCATGCGCAAACAAAATAAACGCAAATTTCTGGCATTTGCGACATGAAAAAATGACTTTTGCGAATGTAAATCGTGCCCGGTCGAAAATGTCAGCTACTTATGATCGATTACACGCTTAATATCAATGTCTGTTCACGAATATACTGCATGTTATCGCAAATTCCTATCAGCCTCAATAAACAGAAACGATTCCTCGTCGAATGAAAATTCCAGGACTTTGTATCGAAGTGTAACGTGCCCGTTGGTCATTTATACATTTATAGCTCGGTATTAAATAAAAAAAAATTATTGAGTGCATACCTGATGGCGTATACAGTGTGTAAGGTTGTGTAGAAACGTATAAATGTTCGAGATTAAGATCTTGATTGGAGACAGGTAGAACTTTGTGGACATGACCAAACACATTGAACACGTTCTTCTGGTGTACAAGTTCTTCGACAAAAAAAGCACCTTTTCCGTTCGGCAATCTGGTTAACCATAACATTATTTTAAAGAGTATTTAATTGGTTACAATTTCGTGTATAGGTTCGATTAATTAGAGCAATCATTTTTGAAATATCAATCAAATTAACTCGTGTTCTTTTATGTGAGTTAAAAAATGTGTTGTGAATTTAAAGACCCAAAAATTTGGGTTCGATAAAATGTAACTAATGAAGTTGTAGCTCATTTGAAAGGTAATTTAATGGCCTTTTAAAATAACTTAAGTTCCAATTGATGGCATTTTTAATTTTTGAAATACACGCAAATTTTTGAAATGGTTGAAATATAACTGCAAAAATTATGTTTCGAATAAATTTTATCATTTCCAGACTCAAAGAAGGAAATTCCAAACCGGAAATGAAATCAGGAATTGTTCTTATCAAAATAAATTTAATTAATTACCAAATTTACTTTCATTATTAGTAATTACTTAATTCTTTCCAAAGATATGCAATAAATTAACTGATTATTTTTTATCGGATTAAAAAATGTATTGAGAAATTCAAGGATCCAAAAATTATGTTCTTATAAAAATTCATAAATGAAATTATAGCTCATTTGAAAGGTAATTTAATAGGCTTTTAAAATAACTAAAGTTCCAATTGATAGCATTTAAATTTTTTGAAATATCAATAATTTTAACACATTCATAAGAAATATTTCACAAAATTAAGATTGAAGTTTTTCCGACAGGGAAAAATGAAATTCCCAAATTTTTATCAAATCAGTAAAAAGCTCATTTTGAAGATCAACTAATTAGCTATAAAATACATTTAAAATTAAAATGAAAACTTGAATGGTTCCAAAAATATGATAGAAGAAGTAAAATTTATGCTTTGAATAAATTCAATTAATTCCAACACTAAAAAAGGAAATTCCAAACCGGAAATCAAATCAATTAATAGTTGATTTGAAAGGCTACTTTATTGTTGATCAAAAATTGTTTAATTTTTTTAAATTACTCAATTACATCGAAAGATATATGACAATTTGTAAAATTTAGAGTGCATTATAAATTGTTATTTTGCACTCATCAAAATTGGAGCAATAATTTGATGATTTAACCCGTTAAAATTTGTTAAAATATTGTAAAAAATACACACACATACGAAACATGAACAAAATGCATAATTAATTAGAAAATCAAGTAAACAAATTTCAGAAGCAAAGCGTAGATCCGTCCGTTATAATTTGATAAATTTTCAACTAATTCCGGTGGTGCTCGCACCAAAAATATCCACCGAATGGATCTAGCAACAACAGCAGCCGACTAATAAATAAATAATTAATTAATAATGTATTCAAACATGCGTGAAACGTGCTGTTGGCTACTACCTACCGCTAAGCGAGCACCAGCACCAACAAGAAGTAGAAGACGAAAATGAAAAAAAAAACGAGAAGCGAAAAAAAGCGTAACAAAATTCTTCCTTTTGAACATGTTCAACCCAATGCCCATGATGGGCCTTCTTCGGCATTCCGAACGCTGCGGGTCATCCACCAAACCACGAACGACACGCTCTTCTTCTTCTTCAGCGATCGCGTTATCAACGCAGAAGCGAATGCATTATGCATAAACATAAATTATACACGCGTATTATCATTACAATCATTTATCGTTATCTAATGATTATTAATACACGCGTCCGCTGCGCACTAATAGAAAGAACTAAATCGGAAATTTTCCGCGTAATGCATAATGACGGAGGCTTCTGGATTTTTCCCTTTATGCTACATACTAAATACTAAATACACTAACTACTAAGTACTAAATTTTAATAAATTTTGTTTTTCAATTTTTTGTTGGATATTAATTTTTGAAATTTCAATTTGAACATTAAAATACAAAAATATGGAAGTCAATAAGCATGCATCAAATTAATTACTTAATTAATTAATTAGTTTAATTCAACGTTTGCACGTTAATTGAAATTTATTGCTTGTAATTACATGTTAATCACGCACAGAGTGTGAACGAACCATCGAGGTGTTGGCTTGTCAATAAAATTATGTATTTGCAACCTCGATGGATTTTTATGTCTTCGTTAATTTTCCTGGGAAAACTTTTGAGCGTCTAAATCTAAATTTCTCGTGAGCAATTAAGTTACCATAAGGCTGAAGAGATGCCAATGGTTACGATGCCTAATCAACACCTTCGTGTGCTACAAATACATTCTGTAATTGAAAACCAATTTTAATGAGCTCCCTCAACGTTCACTTCAGCACTTTAAGTCTTAAGTTCAATTGGTATGATTTTAAGTCGTTTCTGCCAATCTTCAGAACGAACGAATGGTTCGAATTTCAGAAATCGACAACAAATCATAATTTACATATTGCGAAATTATTGTGAGGATTTTCCCATGAAGTAAAATCCAAGTTTTTAAATCCTGAATTCTCAAAATATTTCTTAGACTAATTGACAAGAAATTTCTAAAAACTTTTTTTAAAATTATGAATAATTTGATTAATTTTATTTATTTGCAAATAATAAATATATATGTGTAATGAAAAGTGAATGTATTAAGTATAAAATTTGATAAACTGAAATTAATTAAAATTTCAAAAATTATTTCTTGTATTTGACTTACTGTAGTTAATTGTTGAGTTATATTAATATTAATGAATTATTTCAGAACTTCTAAAACTAATTTCTTAAAGTTAAAAATGTGCCCTTTCATATGCTTTTTGAAAAATGAAAATCGGTTAAATAGTTTTCGAGCAATCTGAAAAAGAAATCCATTCGAAAATTTGCAAACAAAAATTGCAAAATTTGCCAATACATTTTTCTTAATATCTCAGAAACTAATAATTTAATCGTGTTCAAATTTTTAAAATTTATTCACTATACATTGTTGTATATATTTTGAGTTTTTCAAAAAGATTTAACATTTTCCTTTTAAAATATTTTTAAATAAAAATTTTGATATCGATAATTTTTATGATTCATTTCTTATCATATTTTACATTTGATTGATCAATTATTTTCTTAATTATGAACGTTTAGTTTACATCTTTTCATGATTTTATTGCGAAAATATGAAGCAATAAAACAAAAATTTCATCAATAATTTTCTGAGATACTCTCCCAGAAAAATTTCCCATGACTTTTTTGAACTCTGTTTGGCAATGAGTCAATACAATGTCATTGGAGCACTCAAAGTGAAATCAAATAATGGTATAACATGCAGAATCCATTGGGGATTTGCCAATTTGTATGCAACTTGTATTTATGTGGGTTTTTCCCCGTATTCCCGCTTCGGATACTTTTCACGCATATTTCCGAATTGAAGCCACTTTGGTGTAACGCGCACACATTCGTTTTGCGTAACGATTGGAGGGCGATTTGGGGAAGAACGGGAAGAAGAACCGGAGGAAGAGGGTGCGTGCACTTGTTCCCCGGGACGCGTCAAGTATCCCGGGATGGCGAATTCCCTAAAGCATCTCAATTTATGTGCGCACTCCCCACGAAAACGCAGCCCGAACGCGTTCTTAATTCAACGCCTTGTTATTATTGTGATTGGGGTTTTATTGAAATGTCAAGTGAAATTGTGGCCAATTCGTGGGAACGTT